>JAJOOR010002941.1:0-77101 GCA_036250505.1 Solanum acaule
GATCCCCAAATTCTCGAAAATTGGCCTATGATATGGGTCTTTGTGAATATGATCTCTATTGATGAAATTATGTTTAGATTAGATTGTATTGATGTTTCTTATGATTATCTATACTTATTCATGTTGAATTGTTGGTATATTGATGAGTTTAGGATTATGGCCTTATGGGCAAAGTTATGGGTTGATCCCTTTGTTTATGGAATTGTACTTAGACTATGTTTATGATATTGAATTACATTATTTATTCTTATTTCTACCTATGTCAATTGATTATGAATTGTTGAGGATTGATGCATGGTGATCATGGCTTGGAGAATTGGTAAGTTGACCTAACTTCTAGTCTATAGTATGAGAATTGATGTGGTGTGGTTTGATCCACGTATGGTGGAGGTGTTCACTTCTTGTCTATCTATGCATGTTGAGATCATGGCCTTGAAGGCAATAGATTTGAAGTGAATTGATGATTATGATGCATATGTTTATGAAGTTATGCTATGAAGGTTATGTATGAAATCCTCAATGCTAGCATGATGTTCAAAGTATGTTGATGATGAGGAGTATAATGTGAATGATAATGTTAGGGATAAGGTGTGGTCTACACGATTTATTATGTTTGGTACTATTGTGGGATGACCCCTACCTATATGACCCCTATATAAATGTTTGATCCTATACGTGTTAGGAGTACCTATTCAATGTTGAATGTGTCCTTGTCTCCTTTGATGAAGTGTGGATGCGTGGTCACGAATCCCTAAGGGATTTATATGTGTATTGCTCATGATTTGGGGACATTGTGAATGTGTGGTGAATCCCTTGAAGGGAAGTTCACTCAATATTAATGTTGTTGCTAATATTTCACTATGAGGACCATTGTGCGCACATACACACTCTACATGTATAGCTATGAATATGATGTGTTATGGTGTCTATTGAAAGATTGACAGTTAGGGTTCTCAGTTTTGTGGCTAGAGGTTGATTTGAAGGATTTCGAGCTTTGGTGAGTTCTCATTCTTCGAGGACAATTTTTATTGTTTCCAATTTTCTTTCTTACTATCAGTTTTGGACATGATGTATGGGCTAGGCCCAATTTCATTCTATTGTATTAGATGGCTATTCAGACAAATGTTTAGTCTTCCGCTTTGTTTTTAAAAAATATTTGGATTTTCAAATGTTTTTTCTTATCTCCTTTATTCTAATTATTATGTTATGAATGCTAAGTGGCTTGTATGGGGCTTCTCAGGGTCCTATACGCCATGTTACATCTAGGGTGTACCCCTGGGTCGTGACAATTTACTTCAGGGAACACAAAAGATTAAGTTGGGGGTGTTGATGAGTGGTAGATTTGCACTCATTTAGGGTCTATTTAGCTCAATGATTGGTTTCCTCAATGCCTAACTTTATCCTTTTCTAAGCAAATGTTGATAATTTGGAGCTATGAAGGTAATCTGACAAGGCATGGACTAAAGCTAGAAAGAGTGGCTAAAAATACAAAAGAAGTGGAAAACGAACATTGTTGATCGCCTAGCATGAAGGGTGGATCGCCGACTAAGCAAGACCTCGCCCAATCTTATAGTGTGAAAGGCAAATATTTAATACTCGAACAACAAACTAAGGTGGTTTTCGGTGATGCATCAAACGTGGAAGGCTGACTCAATCGAGTTCCCAACCGAGCTTCAAACACCTGAATCCTATTGCATCACAAAGGTGAGTTAGGGAACGAATGGCAATTCACAGAGTGAGTTAGGCGAGCGTGACTAATGTCGCCGATTTTTGGTGCGAAGTGGATTTTAGGGTCAAATTTTGGGAAAATATAAATAGCCTGAATGATAGAGTTTTAAGGGAGTTCGATTAGAGTGTTGAAAAACTTAGTTTAGAAAAACGTTTCGAGAGAGAACATATTTTTAGAACACTTTTTCTAGTCTTCTTGGAGTTTACAATTTGAATCTTGTATTTTATATTTTGAAGTAAAATCCAAAGTGGGTTTACTCTTATTTGCTTTAATTCATGTTTCCTATGGCTGCTTTCATGGAAGATATACTTTATTTACTTTTTGATATGGGTGGCTATAAACCCAAGATCTAGGGGTGCTCTAACGGGGTTGGGTGTTAATTTAATATAGTGGGTATTGTGCTATGCTCTGTGATGTTTCTGTTCATGCATGAATTTGATCTAATTATCATATGGTTAACTTAAGGGTTAAAGCTGCACACTTAATTCCTACTTCCGATTTCCGATTGATCCTTGAAGAGATTAATGTGAGTGGGTAATTAGTTCAATACTAGCAATTTAGGTTTGATATCATTGACTTGCTTGAAGGAGAGATTATGGGTCGGATCTATATGCCTTATTCTTGAAAGAGGGGATAGAGTAAGGTATTGGGTTGTAAGGAATTGACATTAGATTAGATCGAAAGGAGATTCTAGGCTTAGATGCTTTGAGATCGAAAGATGATTAGTGTCATCGAATATGAATTAGTATATTCATGTATGGACATAACTATAGGGAAACATATTTTCTCCTACATGACATTGCTTTCCAATCCCTGCACCCCTAGATTACTTGTTAATTCTTGATTTCTTCTAAATCTTAGTTTAGGTGCAATACTTGATAAAAAAAAAAACTTATGTGAAGTTGGTGGTATCGTCAACCCAATTGTTCTAACCATTCCAAATAAGCTAATTTAAAATTCAAATCTCTCAGTAAAAAATTCTCCATGATATATCCCCGACACTTTTTGTTTGATTTTTACTAACTACAATCACTCACCTTTTTAATTACTTTCGAAGGGTGATTTGAGCATTTTCAAGACCTCACCACACATGGTAATTTGAAATACACTCATTTAGCTCATCTCGAAAAGACCAGAAGTGTTGTACGATGTTCATTGTAAGGCTTACATAAAAATGCATCAAGTCAACAAAAGACTCATAGAGATCGCTAAAAAGGGAAACAACATGGATTTTATTCTCGCAACACCAACACTCTACATCATGCTCATCATTAGTACAATTCAAGACATCGTTATTGTACACAATCAATCACTAAATCATTATTAATGAAAACTTCAAGCATTTAATGATTTTTAAACTCATGGGGGTTGCCACATCACGAGAGAACAAAATATATAAAAGAGATGCATTCATCTAAAACTTAAAGTACCAAAATTTAAAGCAAAATAGGAAAAGATGGCTTAAATGCACCTCACTCCACCAAAATAAAATTACAGTGTCCTTAATACGAAGCGATAACATGAGCAAGTGAAAATGGAAGTACTCCATGAGCAATTTTGCCAGATCATTCGGCGGATTGCCAAGTAAGATCAATTGGCTGATGGGGTCTGTAGCTTGGGACGATTTGTCCTACACTTCGGAGAACTACACTACGATTGCCCAACACAAATGGGTAAAACGCCATATTTCCAAGAGTATCGCAAAAATTACAAGTCTGCTCCACATTTCGAACGCTAGATTAGCTGAACTGTAGAGGGTTCTCCCAATTGCATCGGAACATCGCCAAGTTGGTGATGCTCTTCCCCAAAATAGACACTAATCACCTAAAGTTGAGCGCAATATTTGGCAAACTAGTTGGAGATTTAATTATTGTACTAATTTCCTTTTCCATCACCTATTTTAACATGATAGCTGTGTATTTTGACACACCCACATTATTGAAAATAACTAACAATTGGGTTCCCTCCCCAAAAGTGTCTAATTTAATGTTGCGACACGATGTTGATATGTCTTCAAACAACATCCAAATACACCACTTCTACAACCCACACATCACGATCTTACATAAAGTGTGCCTTCGACAATTGGGCATTGAATTTGAATATCACCCCTTTGCTTCATTGATTTCAATCGCTCCATTTCCATACACTTGTGTGATTGTGTATGTACCGGCCCACTTGATCTTAAGCTTTTAGGAAAAGAGTTTCAATCTTGAGTTGAAAAGCAGAACTAGCTCCCCCACGCGAAACTCACGAGGTTAGAATTATCATCATACCACCATTTAACCTTTTCCTTATATAGGACATAACTTTCATATGCTTGCAAATTAAATTCATCCAACACTAGGATTGGACGAACAGGATCCTTGGAAGCCACTCCTAAATCAAATTTATCTTTCACAATGCCCGTAAGGCTTTGTGCTCTAATTCAACCGATAGATGAAAAGTCTTCCCAAGAAGTAGCTTGTAAGGAGACATACCAATAAGGGACTTGAATGATGTGTGATACGCCCAAAGAGCATCATAAATCTTGCTAGACCAATCGGTATGGTAAATATTTACCATTTGGGTAAAATTTCCTTTATCTCTCAATTTGACATTTCAACTTGCCCACTAGATTGCGGATGGTACGGGGGTGTCTACTTTGTGCTTTACCCCCATACTTTGATAGAAGGGATGCAAATTGATGATTGCAAAAATGTGACCCTCCATCACTTATACTAGCCCTTAGGGTTCCAAATCTTGTGAAAATATTCTTCTTTAGAATCTTTGTGGCACTTCTTGCTTCATTGTTTGGTAATACCATAGCCTCAACCCACTTGGAGACATAATCAACTTCTACAAGAATGTACTTGTTCCAAAATGAGCCACAAAAAGGTCCCATAAAATCAATCCACCAAACATCAAATAATTAAATTTCGAGGATTTGCGATAATGACAATTTATGGATCTTACATATTCTCCCTTGCAATTGACATTGAAAACAAAATTTGCACAATGCATAAGCATCTCTGAACGAAGTAGGCATTGAATAGCCACATTGAAAAACCATAGAGGTTGTACAAATACCTCCATGATGACCACCTGTTGGTTGAAGTATGGAATGCTTCAAGTATCTCATTAACCTCCACTCCAGGTAGAGAACGCCCAATGATGCTATTAGCACTCTCCCTGAAAAGGAAAGGTTCATCCCATATATACTTCTTCACATCAAATAAGACTTTCCTCTTTTGAAGGCTACTCAGATCATCAAGTAAGAGCCTATACATCATAAAGTTTGCATAATCAACATACCATTGAACAAAACTAGAAACTATCATTACCAATTTTTCAGGGAAGGAATCATTAATATCTCTCTCCTTAATCAATTGAGTACCTACCTCTAGATGTGATTGGTGGTCATCCACTTGATTCTCACAATCCTTTCTATCATTTACTTTAAAGTCAAATTCTTGAAGAATAAGCACCCATCATATTAGGCGTGGTTTTGCCTCTTTCATTTTCATTAAGTATCGCATGGTTGCATGATTAGTATGCACAATCACTTGAATACCTAATAAATAGGCTTTGAACGTTTACAACCCATATACAACAGCTAGCAACTCTTGCTCTGTCACAGTGTCATTCTTTTGAGGACAATTCAAAGTCTTACTATTATAATAAATGGGATGAAAAACTTGTTTTACGTTGCGCAAGAACATCTCCTAGTGCCAAACCACTAGTGTCACACATTTCAAAAGGGAGGTCCCAATCAGGTGCTATGATGACAGGAGCCGAGACAAGTTTCTCCTTCAACGCTTTGAAAGAATTCAAACAATCATTATCAAAGACAAATGTGGTTTCTTTCTCAAAGAGCTTTCACAAAAGGATTGCAATTTTTGAAAAAACTTTGATGAACCACCTATAGAATCCGGCAATACCAAAAAACTTCTCACTCTTTTGACTGAAATTGGCAGACATGAGTTTTTGATTATTTTGATTTTGGCTTGATAAACTTCGATACCATCCCCAGAAAATTTGTTCCCAAGCACAATTCCTTCTTTTACCATAAATTACCCCTTCCCCCTGTTCAACACCAAATTTTGATCTGCACACCTTTTGAGCACCATCTCCATGTGCCTTAAACACTCCTTTAAAGAATCTCCGACGCCAGAAAAATCATCCATGAACACTTCCATGGACTCAACCATGTTTACGAAGATTGATAGAATACATCGTTGAAAGGTAGCTGGAGCATTACATAATCTAAAGGGCATTCATTTGAAGGTGAAGCTACCATAAGGACATGTAAAAGTTGTCTTCTCTTTATCCTCCAGTGCAATAGAGATTTGGTTATACCTAGAACATCCATCAGGAAAGCAATACCTCCCATTTCTGGCAAGCCTTTCGAGCATTTGATCAATAAAGGGCATGTGGAAATGATCTCTTTCGGACCATGAATTAAGCTTCTGATATTCCATGCACACACATCACCCAGTAATAAGTCTAGTAGCAACAAACTCAGCTTTTTTATTTGGAAAATCGTGATACCACCCCTCTTCGAAAAAAATTACAACGGTCTTACCCATTGGATGTCCAGAAATTGAAAAATGACTCCCACATCTAAGCATTTTATAGTCTCCTTTTTCACAACTTCATGCATTGGAGGATTTAGACGCCTTTGGAGCTCAATGCTTGGCTTAAAATCATCAGTCAAATTAATTTGTGAGTGCATAAGCCTGGTGAAATTCCCATAATATGTGCAATAAACCACCCTAAGGCTCTAATGTGCCTTTACAACACGACAATTAATAACTCTACTTGCCACTGTGTATGCTTGTTTGAAATAACTGTTGGACGTGTGTTGTTGTCTCCAAAAAATGCATATTTGAGATGTGGCGGGAGCTCTTTCAACTTTTATTTTTGGGCTCGATAATATATTGCTTGGCTGGAGGCTCTTCTCGACTAGAAAGATCAAGATCAAGCTTTATTGGGAATGAAGTATATGAACCTACATCCACAAGCGCGGCCACAACTTCATCATAGTCTTTAATTTCAGCTTGATCAAAATTTCTTAACACTTAAGCCAAAGAATCCCTAATACTATCCACAACTTCATCAATTCGATCCAAATGAGAGACAACATGCATATCACTAGGATACTTCAAGGATTTATGATTATTGAAGTTAACCACCTCATCATTATCTCGGAACTTCAACTCTCAACCTTCCACATCAATCGAAACTTTCCCCTTATCTAGGAGTGGTCTACAAAGGATAACTGGCATATCAATATCAATTTCACAATCAAGCACTACAAAATCAGCAGGGAACACAAATTTGTCAACCTTTACTAGCACATCATAGACCACACCAACCGGTCTTTTTGTGGAACGATCAGCCATTAAGAGCCTCATGTTTGTTGTTTTTTTTTCTCAAGACTAAGCTTATTAAATATCATTAGTGGGATCAAGTTCATACATGCTCTAAGATCACACAAAGCTTTTGCAAATTTGCACGCACCAAAGGTGCATGTAATAGTGAAAGCTCCCAGATCATTTTTCATGAGGACTAATTTTTTTATCATTACCGCACCACACAATTGTGATATTGCAATTGTTTCGCAATCTATTACCCTCATTTTTATCATTACCTGCACCACACAATTGTGATGTATTTGGCATATCCCGGTATTTCAGTGAGAGCATCAGCCAATGGTATATTCACCTTCATCTCCATCACTAGATCTATAATCTTTTGGAATTTAGCATTGTCATTTTTCTTCCTCAACCTTGTGGGAATGGAGACTTTATCTTAATTTCAGGCAATGTGGATGAAGCTTCATTACCGCTTTCCTTAACATTTTCAATTGGGTCTTTCTCAACTTCTTTTATTTGAGTATTATTCACTGCCTTCAGTGATTCATCATTACCAATCACCCATTGAGCATCTATTTTTCGGGCCTTATGATTTCTTGTAATGCCTTTCCACTTCTAGTAACAATGGGTAAAACTTGGATTGGATTCCTTTGACTCCCTTTTGCATCAGATATTTCAAACTCATAGGGATTAACATATACAAGAGCATTTAACTATCCCATTTTCTCTTCAAGTGACTTGATGGAAGATTTATGTGAGACTACGGTGGTGGAAATAGCGGAAACATCACCCTTAATCCCTTGCAAGATCATGTCTGAACCCTCCGTCTTGTTCAAAATTTTAGTCAACTAGTCGTCAGTTTGTGTTTTCATTAGATCATATGGAATGAAAGGTTTCTCATATGTAACAACCTGACATTTGCTTCTTCACCAACTCTCATCAACATTATTGTTCCAATCTTGATTTTTTGCTAATCTTTGATGACATGGAGGAAAACCCTCCGATTTTTCTTCTCTCATGTACCCATCTTTATCATACGCTCACCGGGATATCACATTTCTTTGGTTTGTTCAACTTGTAATAATGTGTTCGGACAACATTTCAATTTGAGCTATTAATATAGAAATGCTTTTATCACACTCTTGGTTCTTGTCTTCTTGTTCCTTAAACACCCCCCAAATGTTGAAGTCACACATAATCTTTACTATATACCAAGCTTGGTTGATTTTTGTCATCTCATCAAGTAACTTTGTTGCTTCACTAAATGGCTTCTTAATAATACCTCCATGCACAAGATGGTACACCAATCTCTTATTCACAACTTCAAGACTTTGGTAAAAAAATTGCAACAATAGCTCATCTGGGAAACCATTTCTAGAACATTATAGCAATACTCACTTAAAATGTATCCAAGCTTAATGAGCTAGCTCCCCACTCATTCTTTTGAAAGTTTGAATATTCTTTCTCAACTTCAAAAATTTTGACAAAGGAAAGAACCACTCAAGGAATTTTTCAATCAATCCTTCTCTCGAGGAAATAGACTTCCTTGGAAACTCAATCAACCACCTAGTCGCCTCCCATATTAGAGAAAAGGGAAATAACTTCATTTGCATTGACTCTTGTGAGATACCTTCAGCTGAAAATGTGTCACAAACACTCATGAATTTGTGGAGTTGCTCATTAGGATCTTCGTGTTCTAGACCCCCATATAATCCTCTTGCTTTGGTAAGCTTCAACATAGGCTTGGTTACTTCAAATGGGACAATCTTGTGCACTGCTGGTAAACAAATTGCTCCAACTTCATTTATGGTATGAGATACAACCTCATCCTCTATTCTAATGTCATTGTCACACCCCATGGAAGCTAGAGTCCTCACCACCATGCATATTCATTAATTCACCTACTAGAATGCACAACAAGAAGGCAAAGCGTAAGATTTTTCAACTACAAAGTAAAGTTACTTCTCAAATTGAATTCCTAACTACCATTCCCTGGCAACGACACCATTTTTTATAACGCAGATCACTCTTCCAAACCAATCAAAAGAGTGAACAGTCGTCGTCAAAAAAATACCAAACTAAGAGTCGGGGTTGAATCACACATGGAATAGAAAAAGGTTAAAATTCCAATAGGTGAATGAAAGTGAAACTAATCTCAATGTAGTCAAATAACAATTGGGTGAATTATACCACCAATTTCAACAACACAAAACCTTTCACACAATACTCTCTATTACCACATACAGAGATTCACATGATTAATTAACTCAGGGGGTGTGATGATTTGATGTTGATTTAAAATTGGGATAATGTATAATTGCTCAATTCAACTATAAAATCAGAGATATGCTAAGTCATCTTGAATGACACCAATCTTCTTTCGATCTCAAAGCATCTTCTCATAGAATCTCTTTTCGGTCTCATCAACATGCAATTCTAGCAACTTACTACCATGGATTTACAATTTATTGACTTAATTGAAAACATCAAACTTTTTACCCACGCATATGTCTCTTTCAAACACCTATATGAGAATCAAATCTAAAATTAAGTGGACACCTTAGTTTATGAAATAGTCACTTAGCAATAAGTTGAATCTCTGATTTAGAGCTATGAAATCGAATAATTCATCAAACCCACTAATTAAAATCAGCACCCAACCACATAATCACACCCAAGAGATTGGGGTTTTAGCCACCCATCACAAAAAGAAAGAAAAATATAACTTTCATGAGAGCACCCATGGGTAACATGAAATCAAGCAATTCCAAACAAACTCACTTTGAAATCATATTCAACTTAACAAATTCAAGTAGTAAAATTTAAAACCCTAAAGGGTAAGGATGTTTTTCACTCAATAAAAAATGTTTTCTCTCTCTATAATGTTTAGATTTTTCTCTCCAACTTTGGACCCTTGTTTCTCTCTTCTCTGGGCTATTTATAATTTCCCAAAAACTAGCTACGCGTCTTACTCGATGACATTAGCTAAGTTCCCCAACCACATTTGGCGAATCACAAATCTCCCTTGAGTTTTCCTTTTTCTTACTTTAGGATCTAGTTGTTTGATCTTTATTAGGTGATCCCATCCGAGTTTACTTTTATCAATATGGCGAACCGCCGACCCTTTGGACCTCCATTTTATCGGGCGGCACTATAAAATTCGGTAACATCCACTCACTTTGCGTTTTGTCTTTTGGTGTATTTCTATTATTTTCTCACTTTACCGATTGATCTTGAGAATTGACCTAGTGCACTGTCAACTTAGGCAATCTCAGGTGTATTTGGCAATTAACCTTTTATGTTTGGTGATCACACACTTTATAAGTCACACTTCTTTTTGCATTTTTCGTCATTCTTTCACACATCACTCCCTTCCCTGTCTGTTTTCCTTCATAGCAACAAATCATCAACATTTTACTAGAATAGGACAAAATTAGGTATTAAGAACACTAATTATTGAGCCAAATAGACCTCAAACGATTGAAAATCAACCACTCATCATTTATCAACAATTTGTTAAATGTCACAACTCTTAAAATATATAGAGGATAAAACATCTAAAATTGAATATTGAAGGACAATCCAAGACACTTTATCTATGAAGTCTCTACTATATAAAGATAGATGTCGGTATAAGATCCATGACACCTAAAAACTCTACTACTAGATAATCATAAAACCGGAGTCCTCGCAAATCAAAGAGGCCTCACCAAAAACTGACGAACGAATCATGTGATCTCAACGGAACGCCTCTTGATGATCCTAAGTACCTTAATTTGCATCATAAAAAGATGTAGGTTGAATGACATCAGTACATTGAATGTATGAGTATGTAATAGGGTTGAATAAAATAAATATATGAACTAAAAGACTGAAAATATCTCAACTGAATAGTAATATAAATATATCATTTAAAATCTTTCTTTAGGGATGCAATAATAGTAAATATTAAAATGCAATACATGAATTAAGATATACTTTACTTTAGTTTACTGGGAGTTTCTCTAATTGATAGCATCATTATGAGCTTCATGATGATACAACGTCTTACCGATGTTGCCAAAGCTGCCCTATAACTTGCTAGAATATAGGACTCAACTGAACTGTTGGATCCACTAAAAATCCTTCTTAAGGAAGGTGAGGAGTCGCCCGTCCTGCAGTACGATGAAATCTACGCTGGCGGCGTAGGTTATAGACTTTGCGTCATCTGAACTCTTACCCTAAATCGGTGATCAATACTAACAAAAAAATATGAATGCTCATGTAAAATACTCTTTGGGTTGAGATAATTTTTCTAAAGGCCTCTTTAAGAGGTAACAGAAATTGAACTGAATATATTTGAAATATTCTGAAAACTCTGTATACTTTTCTCAAAATAGTACTTTCTTCTAAATGTGAAAAACAGTACTTTTTTAAGGGGTAACTGAACTTCTCTTTATCTAACTCAAATGCTTTTGAAAACTGTTTGTGCTCTTTATAAAATAGTAGTTATTTTCTCAATGTGAAAATAGTACTTTTGGAACCATTTGAGCTCCCTTAAACTCTTCTCAAAAGATACTAGAAGATACTCTTGAACTCACTTTAAAATTCAAAAATAAATGCACAAAGGCTTTCAATAATAATATCATCAACTAGGGTTCATGCGAAATATAAGCATGAACAACAACTCAAGGATATGAATGCATATAATAATGCAATCTCATGATATAAGAATTTATAATTCAAAACAAGAATATAACTCATATCAAGAATTTCATAAAATTGAGGGAAGAAACCTAGATTGAACTTTATAGTGACTGAAGTTAGATGTAGGTTGTGAGGACGAACTAGTCCAACACTATGAATAGCCTTACGTACTTGGAAGAACGAAAATGTTGAATTTTTTTTAAAAAAAAAATCATGTTGAAGAAGTTTGAAGAAGAACTTGATTGGAAGATTGGAAACCCTACCTTTTGTCTTCATTGTGGTTTTCTCGGAGTTGAAAGGTGGAGAAGAACCTTGGACTGAAAACCTTAGGATTCTTAGAGATAATCTTGAACATGGAGCCTTTAGATCTTGAGAAATTGAAGAAATCCCTTTCTTGGAGTTTTTGATCATTGGAAGAAGAAGAATTAGATTTTAGGAGTTTTTAAAACGTATAATGATGTTATTAGGTAGTATAATTAACTTAGAGAATTTTATTTAGGGTAGATGGTCAATAATACCCTTCTATGAACATATGAAAACTATAAAAATCAAAGAAAACGACCTTTGAATGAATCTCGTCGGCCAAATCGGAGATCTAGAGGTCTTCTCGCTAAAAATAATGGTGGATTGCCCGTTGGGACTTTAGATTGCCCAAATGGACAAAACCTTAAGGTTTTTGGACAATTCGGTGAGCTAATTAGGCGTTTCCTCAACTCATTCAGCGGATCACAGATTAAGCAGGTGAGTTCGCCCAATCTCCCAGCCCGAGTATATTCCTGTAAAACAATTATAATTTTTTTATCCAAACATGGAATAAGAGAAATTCAGTGGCATCAGGAAAAAAAAAGACTCATAGATCCTTAATCAGATTGTTCATAGGCCTCCCAATTCATTATATTCTGAGAGATATGAGTGTTTAAAGTTGAACTTTATATGAACTCCTGCGAGAACTTAGCAAATGGGAATGCTTTGAACTTGGTTTGGTGTTTGAGGTCCCTTATGACCATAGATCACTTTAGATACTCTTGATACACTTTGTAAAGGACTTTATAAATTATGAGCAAGTAGTGCATCAGCCAAATCAAGCTCATATACTTACGATGAGCTATTCAGATTTGAAGGGTACATCTACGAGGTGTTTTATAATGCTTCGAGTCTTAGATTAGAAATTTTTGGGGTGTTACATATTGAACATGTATTCTACAATTATGCTTGCACTATTCATTTTAATTCTTTTACATGCTTGTATTTAGTTTTTTATGACTATTTTAGTAACAAGGGTTAGCTTGGAATCACTTGTCATTCTAAGCACTTTGTTATGACTAGGGGTTAGTCTCATGTCATGTCTTCTACCTTGTATGCCTGTTAATTGTCGTTCATGGTTACATATTGACTTACCTACTAGTGAGTAATAATAGATTTCATCTTGATTCAAGTTTAAGGCAGTGACAACATACGAGATACATACTCAAGAAAAAATAATTCTTAATGACTTTACTTTTAATTGAGAAGTGAGGTTCACAGTTTTCTATCATCATTTGCAGATCAATTTACTAATCAAAACATAAAATTATCTGTTAGAATTTTTTTTGTATTAAAGGTCTTTAATTAGGTCTTAATCCTTTATATTAATAATAGTTAAATATCACAAATATTAAAGAAACAACAAAGAACACACTTTTATAAAAAAAAAAATTGAAAATATCACAAGTCATATGATCACTTGTCTATATTACATGATATCTTTCACATTACGTTGGTTATAAGGATTTATAATACCATCAGCTAAAATCTTAGCTAGATTGTCTATAGGAGAAGATTGATAAAAACGAGGCCTGGAAGAGGTCCTTAGAAGCCAATATTTCTTTATTTTAGCTTCTATATCTATCTTTTGCTCCCACATGATTTTAAGTGCATACATACATGTCAGAAAATCCTTATTTGGACCAAGACAATTATAAAAACTAATCATTAATTTCATCCAATAATCTGGGAGAGAAAAAAATAAATATAAATACAGCTTCAGGATCCAAGACCCATATAAAATGGGAAGTCAATTCTTCTCGTTTCATATTAAATAGATGAATATATTCTGGTATGGAAGAAGAATGGTCCATTTGGATCTGTTTGAATTCCTCATAATTTCTCCTCCCTTCCCTCATCCAAGCTCTTGGATCCCTTAAGATATTTTGGATAGAAGTTGGAATATCATTTCTAATTATTTCAGAATCATAATTAGAATCGTTACTTCTTATTGTCCTCCGTCGATGAATTCTTCTACATTGTCTTCTTTCTTGATTGTTACTTCCACTCACAATTGGAGTACTTTGATTCCATCTCCGTCCTACCATTTCTAAAATGAGAACAAAAAAATAATCAGAACATTTATTCATAACCATATAATAGGGGTTAAATACATAGTTGTTTCCATGTAATTTTTTTATCAGCCAAATTGGGATGATTAAAGAAAAATCAAAGTGTGTAAAATTTCAATCAAAGTCAAAACATTCAATTATCTATTTGAACAATTAAACCTAGAAAACACATCAGACCAAATAACTTCTTTTCACCTAAGTTATAAACATAGGGTCTTTGCTGGCCTTTTAAACTATCTCTTTTTAAAACATAAATGAAATATTTTGTCTTCTTACATTTTTAATAAAAGAAAATGATATTTGTAGATATCTTATGTTTAAAGATGAAGATCTTTTATATTAAAAAAAATAAAAAATAAAAAAATAAAAATCACAATGATAAACTGGAAAATAAATTGAAAGATCTAGGATTTTATACAAACAAAAAAATGAAATAATAACACGACCATCAACCATACATATTAATAATAACAAAAATTTCTGAGAAACAAATTAAAAGTTATTGGCACCTTTTTGACAAATGACAGATGCTCTTCTATTGATGAATATTATATTGTGATGTTTATTTTTTATGTCAAAAACCATGTATTTTCACCTATATTCATAGTCTTTCCAGACTTGACCATATGACAAGCTGAAGTTTGACCAATTTGATTAATTCTTTATGATATTGGATTTTTGATATCTATTTTAGATAATCAGTAATGATTTTACTTAATAGAGCTATGGAAACCAAATCTCATCAATATATATATATAAAGAAGATCACTAATTCAAGTTATACTTAAATAAACACTCTTCTTATCATTTAAAATTGCTCGAGGAGAAATAAAAATTAAACAAAATCCAAGTTTAAACATTTTATTTGACTTTGTTAGGTATATTTTAAATAGTAAGAAACCAACAAAATTGTATTATGTTCAATTTTTTTTAACATTAAACCATGTATAGGGATTTTTATTTTTGTTATATATATATATATATATATATTCATGATACTACAAACATAGTGGCAGAGGCAATTGCAATATGAGAGCGGCTTCAATTTTTTTGGGGAAAAGGTAGAAGTACCTCTCTACACTATGACCCAAATCTTAGAGACACACCTTAACTAAACTAAGGCCCTATTACCCCCTAAACTTCTTTTTTTTTTGTAATTTTGTACACCTTTTTGGCTTATGTGGCATCCAAATATCTCCCACGCGCCTCAACTGCGTGGACTCACATGGTGTGCCGCATAAGCCAAAAGGTGTATAATATTATATATAAAATGAGTTCGGGGGTAATAGGACCTTAGTTTAATTAAGGTGTGTCTCTGAGATTTCGGTCATAATTCAGGGGTACTTGTGCCTTGCAAAATCTAACATAGAGTGAATGTGCAAACTGATTCTTTAGCATTGGAGCATATGATAAATGGAGAATGTGCTATTCAATGGAGTGTGACATTGGAGGTCAACTCCATCAATAGAATGAAGGAATTCATGTCAGTAAGAGTACAACACTCTTAAGGGAGGGAAGTACTCTTGCTTATTATTTTGCTTACCTAGTTTTTCACTTTTGATTTTAAACGATTACAAGAATTCCTAAGGGAAATCATTAACACGGACAAATATGATATTCCACAACTAAGACCAAGGAAATTATAACATTAATAGTTTCTCAAAGTATCAATTTTAGTCTTAAATGATGATAGAAATAAGGTCTAGATTAAACATGGTTCTACTTGTTACTGATGTCGGAATTAGTTTCGTTTAGTTACATTATCGTGCCCCCGGTAAGAGCTTTGAAGTGTTACATATGATATAAAATCAGGACATGCGAAGAATAGGTAACATTTATGTGTCTAGTCCCAGATCCGTAATCTTTCTCGAGTGAAGGACAATCCATGGAACTCACTTCAGTAGCAATAAGATCGATGGATGGAAGATGTAAACATTTCAAGAAACATCTTTGATTTTGGTGGCTCTTGCTTACATCCCTCTCCTCTTAATATGTTATCTCTCATTTCAACATTCCTTTTTTATTTTTTGGTCTTGTTTTGTTGAGTGTCAGATTGTGGTCTACCACCTTGGGTTAGATCATTATTTTGTACATCTTTATCTGTTTCAATAAAGTGGCCTGCTTGTGTTAACCAATGTTAGAACCCTTAACGATTTGTTATGTGTAACTTTCAACCCATAAACTTAATCAAAGCACCCACCAAAAATTTGAACAACGAGTGCTATTCAACTAATATATCCTATTTTTGTTTTAAAACTTTATATTAAAATATATAGTCCAGTCCTAATTAATGGGTGCTAGAGAATACGAAACACTACACGTGGGTCCACCCCTTATTTCAGATCATATAAGTCACAACCCAAACCAACGGGCCATGAAGGCACCTACTATAAGACTTAGATAGGAGAAAGCTTATACCCAATCTGAAACATGTAATGAGAAAGTGAAAAATTGTAAACTAATCACCCTATTGAAATGCATAAATACTCTCAAACTTAATTAATAATAAAGAACTTTGGAGAAATACACAAAACCCTCCCAATAAACTAGTCTAAATAGGTAAAGAGATTCTAAGAGAATATAAGAATTGAAATTTATAATCCAAAATTCCTATTAAGAGGAAATATAGGTAGAATCTGTCGGAAATCATCTTCGTCTTCATCTAAGAAATATCACTGATCCTGCAAGCAGAATATGCCAAGTGGCAGAGCAAGAGTAGTTTCAATACAAAGAACACATGCTGGTAGGAATTATTGGTTCACATGAATCCACCGCATGATATGCTGAATATAAATTCTGAAACATGAAACTTAGAGATAGTTTTGACCCCGATCCTTCTATCACCACCCGTTCTACCAAATTGTACAACCTTTAAACTCATACGGTCTATCTCAAGTCACTCCACCTTGTTCCACTACCGACTCTACCTTTCTAGGCCATTCCACACTCATATCAGATCATAAACGTACCATTCTATCATATAAAGGCTTTCTAAAAAACCACTCATTCTACCAACACAAAAATTCCTCTATTGTTTCCATTCCTGAATCTACATCCATCCCTAAATTTGTTATAAGTTTCTACCATTCACCCTCAATCTCTTACCCAAACAACCCGGCTGAACAACTGCATAGATCATGCTCAACCACAACAACAACCCACACAAGATTTCAACACACCTTTAAAGAATCCTAGACCACCCAAGGATCCCCCAAGACATAATGTATGGTGTTCAAGTTGCACCCTTAGTTGTTATAATAACCTCTCCAACACTTGACATTGATCACGAGTAGTCATAGGCCAACATATAACAATCACATTATGAAAAAAACAAACCTTTCTCACTCATCGAACCCATACTCAAACAATCACATGACCAGGCGTGGTACCTGAGCCAATCTTTAGCAACTTGTAGTGACGTGGTACCTGAGCCAACCATATTGATATCTCATACCAAGCGTGGTACCCAACCAATAAATTATGTACCTGGTGTGGTTTCCGAGCCAACCAACAGATATCATGTACCAGGCGTGGTACCCAAGACAACCATTAGTATTTGCCATGTGTGGTAACCAAGTCAACTGACTATCACAAATCACAATCACAATATATAAAGTCACACTTGTACATCCTAGTAAACATATACTTTTTTATGAGACCGACAAATATATGACATTTCTATTTACATTACTTTCATTTTCCTAACATACATTATATAGGCATTACTAATGAATAAGGTAGCAAACAACATATAATATAAATGGGAACAAAACAACCATCACCCACGCCAAAGGATTCTTTCCGGACCGTCTCCTGCTTGTAACCCATTTACCCTCAAATCACCACCCCTATGATAAGACCCAACAATTATAACAAGTTTCAGGTTAGCTAATCAGATCAATTACCTTTCTAAACAACTCTAAACATGTTCTTATCTACCCAGATTCCGTGCCCGAAGGCTTATAAATGCAATCTCTTGAAAACATAAAAAATATTATGATATTAAAGATAGATCTAACCACTCAACTAAGCCAAGCCTACATGGACACCAATAAATTGTTGATTAAATCTAGACAAAAGCTTTTGGCTCTATGATGGAGAATCTTGACAACCGTAGTTGTGAAATCCATGGGTTTTTTGCCTTCCTTGCACTAAAATTCCTCCTCTCTATTGTTCCCAGTCTTGGAGCAGCCTGGTTTTTGGAGTAGCCCTCATTTGTTTTTCCAATAACGAGTTGAAGGAAAAATAGATAAAAATTATGTTTTCTTGGTTTGATACCATCAGCCCCACTCTACTGGCCAAGCAGTTGCAATAGAGTCGGTGCCATAGAGAGAATTGTATGGTAGGTTAACATTAGCCCGGTTCAGATTTATATTTTGAATTCTTTTTTGTATCAACCCTTATTTATTTTTGCAACACAATTCAAATATTTTTTAGATTCAACACGAGGCATATTTCAAATAAGAACATAATAGGTCATTGCAATTGATACCAATTTACCTATCGTTCATCCCTGATGGATAAATTCGACAAAGTCAAGATGGAATTGAAAATCATAGAAATTTACCATCCTATAAGTACCTAAGTATTGCAGGGCCTTGATAATAATCGGGTTAGGGAAATTAAACAAATTAGGCAACAAACTTTTTCGCGCACACCAAATTGGAACCCACTAAAGAGCCACCATTGTAGAAATTACAGAGTCTTGATTGCGGTTTGACGGGACTCAAAAATTAGAATAAGAGGGAGAGGAATGGATTTATCTCCCATTTTCTCATCTTTTACTCAAAAACTCACTTTTCTCTCCCAGTCACTTCGTTTCAAACGTCAATACTAAGGTAATAATCACTTTCCTTTCTTCCCTTACTTCATTTATACACAATGATTATTGCATGCTAATTTTTTTTAAGTAGAATTGATCTTTGGTTGATTTTTTAATTTTGGTAATGTGGTTCTAATTTTCCAAAATTTAAAAAAGCATTGAGTCTTCCCTTTTGTTTACTATTCTCCTAAATTGTTCTGGGCGTAAGGATTAGAGAGTATAGGGCCAAAAATTGGTCAAAAAAGGTGGGGAGGGGGTAATAAGATGTTGTTCATTGAAAATATAGATTCACACAGCATTCAGAAGTCTTAACTCCGAAGTTCTTGCAGATAATAGTAATTGGGTACTTTAGGAACCCTAATCAAAAGTTATAGGAGACACATTGAACCACCCCTTAGAGTATTGAAATGATGAAGGCTACTATTGTGGCCTTGAATCTATATAGAAGGAGATGGTGTAGTAGGAATATTCCCATAATGGTCTCTCTCTATAGTACAATGTTATCTGCTATATCCAGAGGTTGTAGAGAGTAGCCTCCCAATCCATCCTAGTGTCGGATTTTTCTCTGAATTACTTTTACTAAGTAAGTTTTAGAGTTTTAATACATCTATTAATAGTCTTTGCATTCCTAAAACTCAATGACTCACACTACCTAGAAATATTACCCATTTGTGAGGTTCCCTGATGAGGCTACTTAGGACCCATACGATGATAACTCAAGGTTCCTAGGCTAGGGTTCCCTCTTGAATCTAGTTTTTGATCTTTGTGAGTTGCTCGAAAGAGAATTCGTGAAGTGGAGAATTAGATTAATAATTATGTTTGGCTTTGATTACAAAACTTGAGATCGAAAGGAGATAATTTAAGTCTACTTTGTTGAATGCTAAACTTACTAGAAATAGAGGTTTAGATTAAGATATTGGATTACTTGTTTTTGAACAAGATTGATATCGAAAGGAGATTTGTGACGTAACACCTTGAGACCGAAAGGAGATTAGGGTTGATTTATGATGATCTAGCCTATCTATGTTTGAAATAGCATGTATTGGATTGCAATAGATCATTGAGTGTGGATTGAATTTTGAATTTCCCAAATCTCATATATCCCTTACTTGTATCGTCTTTTCCCAAATCCTTTGTAAGGTACCACAATTGCTCTTAATTTGATAGTCTAGTATATTACATGTTTAGGTTCAAACATGTAACTCTTAATTATTTGTCTTTTTGTTGCAGATAAATTGTTTCTTATTGGATTCTACCCCGACTGTTTTGTTGTGTTTTTGTTGCTAGCGACAACTTAATCTTCGTACTAGTTTTGAGGGTAATTTGAGCATTATCAGAAAATGGCGCCGTTGCCGGGAACAAAGAGTTTTAAAAGTATAATTTCAAATAAAAGAGTTTAGCAAATTGTAGCGGAAGTCGACCATAAGTCTCAAAGCCATCTATTACATCAAAGGAGTGATAGGGACGTTACCCATACATCACATACAATATGTTTAAAGAAAAGACATGAAAGCAATAAAAGAGTCTCGGTCCTCAGAATCATGAGGACTCACCAATCTTCAATGTGTTTATGGGATCACTAGCCAAGAGTATGGGAGATAGGAGCATTTCCGTACATGGAATGTACCAAGTATGATATCAAAGCATATGAGTTACGAAATCATGAAAAAGGGACTTTATATGATATGCAATGACCAAGCTAAATCATAAGTCATAACCATCATTAATGCAAGCTAAACATCTTTAAAACTTATTTAAGACAGTTTGTGAATGTAACCTTAGTTCATTATTGTGGGAGATTTACCTTTAACAAACATAGACCATGTGAGCTATATTATGGAATTTGGTGTCCTTACCACATTGAAAAGAGATTTTCTTACTTGCAAAGATAAGAACCATAAACTTCTAGCTTAGGTGAATCCACTACCTAATGTCTATTTAAGGCAATCATCCTATGGTGGCACATTGCTACTAGAAACCAGACCTCAACTACGGGAGTGCTTCCATCTCAATATCCTCTCGGTGCTAAGCGTATATCCCACGGAATATATAGGCATTAATCATATTCATCTTATTATCCATTGCAAGGCACAGTAAAGTAACCACTCAAATCAAAAGTTTATTAGAATAGCTCCTTATTCTTGATTCAACTTAGGTGAGAAAAAATTTAAACCTTATGAATTCTTTGTGTGAGAAAATCCTTTCACAATCATGTTACAGGTAGTTTGTGATAAATCCTTTCACAACATCGATGTGGTACTCTCAAAGCAATCTTAACTCATTTTCATCAACTTCACAAAGAATTATTCATAACTTCATAAATTCATCTTTCATAGTTCAAAATCTTCTTCGTATGATCAAAATCTAGAAAGATCATGCATGGGTTCAAGTGAATTCAACTTAAAAACTTGCAATTACCTCAATTCTTGCATAAAAAGATATAAAACAATCAATTGGATCATAATTGAAAAGAACCCTTGAGATTGAATTAAACCCTAACTTCAATTGGAGATTCTAACTTGCCAAATTTAAGAATTTAGGAACCCTATGGAGGAAAGGACTCCATAGGTGAATGTTATCATACCTTGATGTCAAAATCACACAGTTAATGGTAAATTTTGAGACTTGATCTTCAAACCTTAGGCTTCTTCTTCAAGCTTTAGAGAAAGAAACATTGGGGAAGAACTTTGATCCACTTTTGAGAATTTAGGAGAATGAGTTCAATTGTGAAATTTTGGGGCAAACATGTTTATATAGGGCCTAGGATAGAAGGTAAAATGACATATTATTGGGTTAGAATTATTAGAAAAAGACTCAAAAGTCCTTAAAATAAAACTGTCGGACCTTCACCAACGGTACAAATGTATGATCTGGTCGACAGTAGGTGGGGTTCAGGGACTTGTTTCAGACCTTCACATGACAGAGCCATGCACTATTTTTAGGTCTACCTATGAACGGTACATCGCCACTGCAGGTCCTAAAAATTTCCCAAAATTTTTACTTCATTTCTCTTGTCACCTATGATTGCCATCTACAGTAAGTAAATGCTTCTACCAACCATAGGTCGGAGTCATAGGTCACATTTGCAACCCAAAAACTACATTTTCATTACTTTAAAATCCAAGGTGTTACAATTTATGACAACTTTAGTCATGCACAATCATAGAGTCACCTAATTCAAGGTCAAAAATCATGAAAAGCAATGTCAAATGACCTAGTTACTTTTTCAATCCTACCCAAGGATCCAAAATGAAAGATTAATGCAAAGTTAAGTAGGAGGTTCGTTGCCTCGAAGTTGAAAAATAAAGGGTGATGTACTCATTGCACGCCGCGATGTTTAATTATACACTTGATGGGAGGCAACCCATCGGTATCCGAATAAAATTAGTTCTTAGTTTAATTTAAAGTTTTTCATTCCTAGATTAGGTTTAATTTTTGTTTTCGACTAATCCTCGTGGTTTCAATGTCTTTGATAAATATTTGCACAAGTTTGGATGCAAAAACATTATTGATATTGAATGTTGTAGTTGAAACACCTTCACAATAGGACATGAGATTGTCTTTGTGCTCCCTGCCTTACTTAATGAGATTTGGTGATTCTCCCATTGGACGCCCACATTGCCAAAATTAAGAGTGTGGTCCTGAGTTTTTTTATGATTAAGGGGTCATTCCTGAAAGTGGATTAGGTTCCACGAACGCAGAGGTCAAACCATTTGAAAACACACTCCTTTCACTGCTAATGCAGATCTTTTGGAGTAAAAAAGGTGTGAACGAGCCCTTAAGTCCGTGAACGTGGGTAGTCGAATAGGCTATAGGTAATAAAAAGTTGATATTTTGGCACATAGGGGGAATTTTCTTCTTCTAATAGGGCGAATATTTTTTGCTTCTCATCCTAAACCCCCCTCTCAGCTCAATTCTCTCAAGTTTATCAAGTTTGCGTGTGGAAATAGCTTTTAAGGTATTTTTCCTCACCTTTCTTTTATTAAATCTTTAGTTGGCAAGTGCTTGAGCCTTATTGAGTTGTAATTAATCATTCTTAGTTATTAAAATTGTTGGATTGTTATATTTGTTTGTGGTTGTTAATGTTGGGCGTTGACTAAGTTTATGTTTTAGTTGTGATTGGGGGCTCGAATTGTGTGAAATTTACGCCTAAAAAGGCTGCCCCAATCCAGGTGTCAAAATTTCCCAACAAGCTTTTCATTCTAGAGAAGAAAAGTCTACAAATGTGGCCTCTCAAACGCGAAGATGGAGGAATCTGATAAAAAAAAATTGTAGGAATGCTGCCATAAGTCCGCGAATGTGGATCTTTGATTAGTGTCGACCCAGGAATTCACCCTTCATCCGCATATGCGAAGGAGACAATTGTGGAAGGAAAAAAAGTAGATTTACATAGCTTACCTTGGGCTTTCTTTGTATGATTTCTGTGGCTTAAACACTTTCTAGTAAATTGTTTTTAAGTGTATGGATTGATGATTCCCGATGATGGATAGAGTGACGAATTTCTTAAGGGTATAATATTGATTGCTTGTGAGTGTTGATTGGTGTTGGATGTGGTGAAGTATGAGTAGCCCCGAACATATGCATGAGGTTTCCCTGTTGGTGGATTAGTTGACAACATTCTTAAGGGTACAATTGTCATCTTTTTGAGAGGTTGTGGCTTGGTTGGTACTAAAAACATAGTTTTACATGTAGAAAGTGTTGAACAAACCCCTCCATTTTTAAAAGTTGAGCATGTGTGAATGATTTTGTGACAGCTCTTACAACTCTCTTTGTGACTTTTTATTCATTAGTGGTCTAAATGTTTGATGCCATTTGTATTTTGAAAAGGAAATAAAATGTTGGACCATCTTAGTTGATTTACGTGTCATGGGTTTTGAGTTGTTGAAGAATGCCTTATGTTTTAATTTTTGTAACCTAGAACTTGGCCGGTTGGTCTTGAAATGTTGGTCTTGATTGATTTTGGTAGGAGAAATGATCGCAGGCTTTCTTTGATGTTCTTCAAGCCCACTTTGCCAAACCAATTCCACATTTGCACTAAATATATCCTTATTTTTCCCCTTTGAGCCTATTCCTTTTTATTGGCAACCACATTACAAGCCTTGCCCTTTTTTTAAAATTAACCCTCTTTTGAACCCTTCTCTCCTTGAACTTGAGAATTGTGAAAGTTGGGGCTAAACACCCAATTTGGGGGTTTTATGGGAACTCATAGATGGGATGCTTAATACATGAGGGATTGATAAGAAAAAGTTTGTGAATAGAGTGACTTGAATCCTCCAAAGGTTTAAAATGGTTGAATGTGGGGCGTCTAGAGTTGAAATATGAAAGGAAAAATAAGAAAATACTGTGAAATGTACATTGAGTTAAAAAGTGAAGAAAATTTGAACAGTTGGTGAATGATGAGTTATTGTGTAGTGTTCAAAAAGGGCATAGTCACTTGTACCTGAATGATATCCTAACCGTCCCCAAGCCTACATTACAAGCTTAATAAAGTCTTTTGATATTTTCAACCAAATGAACTTGAGTCAATGTTTATTGAAAATATGGGCAAGCCTATTGTATGTCATTTGTGTTCATGAGATGTTTTGTTGTGACTGTGAGTATTTGCATCTTTGTCTCTTGTCTTAAAATTACTTTGTGAGTGTGTGCGAAATTTCCTTCTATGTTATAGCATGTAAGTTAATAAAGTGCTGATTTTGAAAATTCCTAATTGAGTCGTGTGAGCATGAAAAAGAACAAATCAATTGAGTCACCTCTTGAATTTGAGTTGTTGTCACTTAGTGATTCTTTGTTTTTAAAAATGTTCCATGGGAATGAGGGGATTATTTTTTGAAAAATTTACATCTGAACTATATGTTAGTACCCACCGAAGCCATTACCGTTGTGCTTAATCTAATATGGTGAACTTTATTTGTGGTGTATGTTTTAATAAGAGCTTCTTGAGTTCTTGATATTCTTTACTTGAGGACAACCAACGTTTTTAAGTTTGGGGTGTTGATGAGTGGAGGATTTCAACTCATTTGAGGCCCTTTTCTTGAGAATTTTAGTTTCTTTTAAGTTAGAATCATTGATTTAAATATGTTGTTCTTCATATTTGCAGGAAAATGAAATGGAGAGTTGATTAAGAAGACATTTGAAGAAACCAATTGAACTTGAGGAAAAATGATGTCAAGAGCTAAAAATGCAAATTTATGGTAAGGAAATTACCCACCGCGAACAAGCCCTAGGGATCGCGAATGCGGAACTCTAGTCAGTGGAGGACCACAGACACACCAGCCTAGTGAACTCAAGTCTGCGAACACAAACAGTTCTCCGTGAACAAGGAGTGTCATGTTTCAAGCACCAGGGGCAGTATGAGGATCTCACCAAATTTATCTCAAAAAAACCATTTTACTCTCACCAACGGTCATTGTTCAGATTAGGAAACAATCCTAGAGTGAAAATTTCATCTTTTTAGCTTAGACTAGAGAAAAACATATAGTATTCTTAATCTTTGGTTGAGTCTTTGAAGGCAAGTTGCATTACAATTAATATTTGGGTTTGAAGATTGTGTGATTAATAGTAAAAAATATATTCCCTTAATCTTCCCTTGCTTTATATTGCTAGAATTGTTGGTGTAATTGTGTATATTAAATTTGGGTTTTGTGCTAGAAATAGACAAAGCTATTTGAGTATTTGATTTATCATTCTATAGCTTTTGTGATTTCTTGATTCCATGCTTAATTTCATTAAATGGGTTTTATCTAGTTTCAATGATTGAATTTAGGGAAAAGGGTCAAATGCCCTTAAACTATGTGAAAGGAACAAAAATGCCCTCTGTTTGTAATTTGGTCAAAAAATGCCATTGCGTTAATACGTTGGTCAAAAAATGCCCTTCTTGTTATTTAATGGGTAAAAAATTCTCATTTTCCTAATAAAATACATTATTTATTTTCTTTTTTAACACATTCTTTATCTAATAATATTTTTTCAATTCGCAAATATTTATCTTACTACAATTAAGAAAAAAAAAAAAATGAAAATATTTATTATTTTGTTATAATTATATTTTATGATGGATATACTATGATCATATATATATGACATCTATTATGTGTCAAAAGGGTACAATAAGTTATTTTATTTTAATTGATAAAATGAGATTAAGAAGAAAAAAAATTGCTACATTATTATTTGTTAAGGTGATTTTAAAAGAAAGAAAATAAGAACAATGTTCTTTAATAATCGTTAATTAGGAAAAATATATGTTTAAACATAAAAAATAATATATTATTCAGAAAAGAGAATTTTTGACCCATTCAGTAACTATAAGGGCACTTTTGGACCAAAGTATTGAATGTCAGGAGTTTTTGAACCAATATATTGACAACAAGGGCATTTTATTTGAGAGTGCACACTTGAATCTGGCTTCTGATCTTTGATGGTTATTTGGAAGAGAATTGTGAAGTGGAGAATTGTGAAATTGAGAATTGTGAAGAGAACTAGTTGAGGTACATTGACATTTTGATGTTGTGGGGTGAGGTACCCTTTCCCGATATGCGTGAGTCTGTGCCTGCCCCTTTGCCGAGATTTGAGGCACTAAGTAATGAGGTTGAGAAACGTCCTGGTTCTATTTATGCAATTGATTGGGGGGGGGGGGGGAGAGTTAAGGATGAGGCTAGTAGTGAGTAAGCTTAGGAGATGTATGAGAATGAGTTCTTGTGTGACGATGAGTGGTAGATGGCTGAGACATTAATGGAGCTACAGAATATCTAGGAGACAATGGTGCAGGCTACAATGGATAGATCTCGTATTGAGACCTCCAGAGTCGGAACTAGTGGGGTCTCTTCATACTTAATCATTCCTCTTTGAGACTTGCCAAGCACTGATGCCCTGGTTGATGCTATAATGTTGTCTCTTAGTCCTATCTTGCAAGGACTAATGCCTGAGATGATATTATTCCCTCTTACACTCCAGTTCACAGCACTCTACGGGCATTACTTGTCAAGGAGATTTTTATACCACTCTCCTCTTGTACTTACTTTTTTTAGCATTGAGGAAACTGTTGACTTTATTTTGGTGGGGTGAGGGAAATTGTGCCTATATTCCCCCTTTTTATTGTATATTTCTTTATTTTTAGATTTTTTTGAGATTTTTGTAGTATTTTGGTATTTTTGTTTTTGTTGTAAGGATTGATGGCTTAGCTCATTTCGTCTTTCCTTATTTATCATACCCCAAAAGTTTGAAGGTTTTTAAAATTCTTGATTTTTTATTGTTAATGTTCAAGAATTGATTGTGCTCAATATTGATGTCTTGAATTGTATTTTTGATGAGAAATGTGGTTAGTGTTTGTGTTGCAAGAAGAAATTGGTGTGACTGCCTTTTTGAATGATCTTTTTATTCTTTTGTTGAATAGGTGCATTTTGACGTGAGCCTTGAAATGAATTGCAAATAGGTTTTTTATCTTGTAGGGATGTGCTAAATGAATTTATTTCAAGTGCCTTGTATGTTGAGGTTTTAATCGAAATCACGTTTTTTTAATTCTAAAATTTTCCTTGTTAGTCCGTTAGTCCGTTAGTCTAGCTTTGGTGAATACAAGAAAAGATCTAGGTACAAATACTTAGAGGAAACCCAAAGGTTCATATCTTATGTGACTACCTTTTGAGGGTTTTCAATTACCTTGGAACAATTTGAGCCTAAACGGTTTGTTGGAAACCTTTACTCATTCAAACAAAAAGGGCAAAAAAAAAATTCTTTCTTTTTTTTTTTTTTTTATTTCATTTTAGCATGAAGTTCGAGATCAAAAATAGGTTTTTTCTTAATTTTGTTTTAGTAAATCAAGAAAACAAAAGATTTTATCTCAAAGTTCTAAAAACGAGACTTTTTTTTATTTTTAGTAAAAAAATTATGCAAAGATCTCATTCATGTTCTCAAGCATGTTATGTACGCAATCTCAAACGAAACTGATCGATGCATTATTAAATAACTTTCTTAGAAAAAAAATAAAAATAATATATATATATATATATATATCTAAGCTCATTATATAAATAAAAAGACATTTGTATGCATGATGTGCAACATATGGTTATAACTGAAGAATGTATAACCCTAACAAACTTCATTGTCCATGCACATAGTGTGCTTAAAGGTGGTTGGTTTGTGGTTAAACTGGCATCTCATCCATACTATACCAAGTCAAAAGGAAAAAAGAAAATGACCCTCAAAGAGGAGCAGAGTCGGACAATGACGAGGTTCAAAATCAGAGGGCTTCCCAAGAATAAGTGTCGAGGAAGTTAGGATGTTGAGACAACAAATGGAAGAAATGTATGAAGCTTGGATGAATGGACAAGCTCCACCATCTTCAATTCGTGAGTATTTGAATAAGAATATGCCATCTCTTATCCAAGTATCGACAAGTGAGCCAATTTATTCCCCTAGATTTGGTCCATATATGAACACATCGAACGTCGCTGGAACTTCTACGGTACACCATTTGAATATGGCTATGACGAGTAATCCACTATTTATGCCAATTACGCCAACTAATACAGTCCACCAACCTACAATGATGCCAAAATTAAACAATGATCCCTCACCCAAAGTTAAACATGATCATGGTTACACCCCTGAAGTGGCTCTTAAAAATCCAAGATCTTATCCTCACATTCATCAGTATAGTTCCCATGTCGAAGTTGAGAAAACTATTAAGAACAAGGAACATGAAGAAATTTCTAGAAAAATGAAAAGCTTGGAATTTTTTTTAAGAGATATGCAAGGATTGGGAGGTCATAAAAGTGTCTCATTCAATGATTTGTCCATGTTTCCCCCCGTTCATTTACCCATCGATTTTAAAACTCCAAAATTTGATAAATATGATGGTCATGTGGATCCTGTAGCTCATTTAAAGAGATATTGTAATCAACTGAGAGGGGTTGGAAGCAAAGAAGAATTGCTCATGGCTTATGTTGGGGAAAGTTTGATGGGAATTGCCTCAGAATGGTTCATAGATCAAGATACTTCCAACTGGCATACATGGGCTGATTTGGCTAGATGTTTTTGTTCAACAGTTTCAATATAACATTGACATAGTGCCAGATCGTACTTCACTCGGAAACATGAGGAAAAAGACCACTGAATATTTTTGTGAATATGCTATTAGGTGGAGGGAGCAAACTGCTAGGGTCAAGCCACCAATGAAGGAGCCTGAAATGATTGATGTTTTCCTCCAAGAGCAAGAACCTGACTACTTTTATTATTTACTTTCTGTTGTTGGAAAAACATTCGCAAAAGTTATTAAGATTGGTGAAATGGTGGAAAATTGCATCAAGTATGGAAAGATTGTAAGTCAAGCTGCTTTAAGAGCCACGACACAAGTTATTAAAAATGGATCAGGAAATCTTAGGAGAAAGAAAATGAATGAGGATGTAGCTATTATTTTGTTATGGACCCAATGAATTTCAAGGGGACCACTTTATCAACATGCACCATCGCAATCTCATCATTATCACCCGATGCAAGGCACACAATACTATATGGTCCCACCTCAATATGCGTTCTACAGTCCACATTCTTATCCACATCAAACCAACTATCCTTAACGGCGCCAACAAATCAAAATGCTCGCCCCTCTTCTCAGAATTTTGAAGCACCCTACAATCTCCATCCAATACAGGTATTTGGGGGAGATCAGAGGCCTAAGAATAATTTCACAGTAATTGGAGAGTCTTACACAAGTTTCTTTGAGAAATTGAAACATTTGAATATGATAAAGCCGATTCTTCAAAAGTATGTAGATCCACATGCAAATGATTTCAATTCCGCAACACAATGTGCATATCACTCTGATGCTCCAGGGCACAGTACTGAAGATTGTCTAACTTTAAAAAGGGAGGTGGAAAAATGATCCAAGCAAAGATGATTGTGGTAAAAATGATGACCCCTAAATGTTACTCAAAATCAGCTGTCGGTGCCTAATAATATACACTTTATTGATATGATACGTGATGAAAAACATTGTTACAAGTCTCCCAATTTTCAAGAAAAAACATTTGAAATTGGTGGAGCTTCTATAAAGTCAAAAGTGCAAAATAGTGGCTGAGATGTCAAACTTGATGATTATGAGACACTCTTCTTTTGCCTAGAAAAGGGTATATGGATACTTTATTTGGTTGTCATTTCTGCTATGCAATTCAGATTTTGATTTTATTTTATTTTAGTGTGTCAAATCCTTCTATCATTTATTTTATGTGTTCAATTGTTGAGTCTTGTAATGGTTTGGGTTATTATAGGGCTATGACCTGAATTTTAGTTTGTTGTCTTGTCGTCAAGTCTCTCTATCATTTATTTAATATAATCTTTGTCATGTGTCACTTTGATCTGTTCTATTTAGCTTTCCATATACACATCTATTTTCAATTCAGTACTGATGACATGATATGCAAGAATAATTTAGGCAAATCTTATATCATATCTAGCCATGAAATGAGTACACCAAAAAGTTAAAAAAAAAACATTCAAGCAAATGAATAAAGGACTTACACACTTGGATACGTTATTTAGTATCAAAAATGGTAAAACGGGTAAATTCCATCTAAATTGACATATGTCATTTGTTATGAAAAAAAATATTGTCCAAATGAGGTTTTTTTTTATTGACAAAAATGGAACAAGAGTGATATACATGTTCATCAATACTAGATTCACCTTCTTAGTTAACTATGGAACCCGCCCTTTAGCCATCTATATTTAGATACAGAGGGCTTATGAGTCACATAATTTCATTTGCTACCCCTTTCGAGCTTTAATTTTATTTTCTTTCATACCCCTCTTTTGGAATCAAATACAATAAAAAAAAGAATCAAGAAAACGATAAAAGTGAAAAAGAGTCAAAAAAAAAAAACGAGGAAAGAAAGAAAGTTGGAGTGACAAAAAAAACTCCAACAACAACAAAAAGCAAACTTCCTAAACTACGTTTGACCTGATTCTTGCTTTGACAGGATACATAGGTAGCCTTATTTTGAGGTTCAGTCCAACCAACAAAAAATCTAGAAAGCTCTCATAAAAAAAAAACTAGGGCAAAAAAAGAGTTTTTTTATATTTGCAAAAATAGTCGATTCCAAAAGTTATAAGTCCTAAACATGTTACGAGTATTATATTTGAGCTTTCATCCCTTTCTTTGTAATTCTGTCCAAAAGTCACGTTATAATCCAAATAAAGACATTCTGATTATTTTTAAAAAATGACACGTACTCAAGCAAACTTTTGGTGTTGATTATCATATAAGAAAAATATCATTCCATGTCATGGGGATGGAAAAATGAGAGTTTTATCAATAAAAACCCTCACAAGCGCCGCAAGGCATCATTAGAGTTGAGAGAAAGTAAAAAAAATGAGTCTTATTTGTGAAAACCCTCATGATACCATAAGACGATGGTGAGTGAGAGACAAACAAAATGAGAGAGACTTATCAGTGAAAACCTTTCGAGGCACCACATGTCAAATGTGAGGCATTAATCTAGTGCAAAAGTTGGATTATTGAAGTTTGACTTCAAAAGTTGAAAGTTTGACAAAGATAAAGTTAGTTTAATTGGACACATTAGGTCATTTTGTTCAAAGAGCATGTCATGATAATCAAAGTTGAACTCCATATTCCAATGAGTCATTTCTTTCCATAAAGGGATACACATTGTTTTTTTCCTTCTATATCATTTTATTTCTTTTTGTAATTTTCTTTGTGTTTATCTTTATTAAAATAAGCTAGAAATGCCTTCAAAATTTACTACCATTTTTTCAATTGCACAAAGTTAAAGCGTGCCCAACATATCTAAGTTGACATGATTCAAGAAGGATGGATTTCAAAATAATTGTTTGTAGTTGATAGGTTCAAGATTCAGTGATTAATTAGATGGGGGAACAATATATCAAACATAAGGTTCTAACTTTGAAAATCAATTGAAGAGGTCTTAAAGGATAAAGGTTATAATAATAGTCTAACTAGCCCAGAAAAGCAGTCTATCAAAGCTGAAATTGACTTCAAACATGACAACAACAAGAACAATCATCCTCAAAGCCAATGCCACAAACCGACCACTGATTAATAACGTTTCAAAGACACTTCATCCAATATTAAGCGTCAACGATCGTTAGTTAGTAATATAACCCAACTAAGTGAGTTGGGGTCGAGTCCCAAGGGAGTGGTAAGTATTTGAGAATCAATAGAAAAACATGAATATGCTCAAGTCAATCATAGGTAAAAACATTTACGAATAAAAGCATGGTTCAAGTTTGGGGTGACACAAGTGTCAAATAACCGGGGGATTTGGGTTCAACTATCAGTTACAAAAGCAAATAACACATAAATAACAAATATGGAGACGGGTACTTGGGATATGATTGGATTATGGCCTAAGGTTGACAAATGGGTGATTTGAAATTAATAGTGAATAGCTGTAAATCAGTGAATAAGCTAGACTTTAGTGGGTCTCAAACAATTTACCCCGAATCAAATTGGTTACTCTCGAACATCAATAAGCAGCAATTAAGAACAACCTACGCTTTAGTCCATTCACTCTCTCGAGCTGAATGTGTGGAAAAGGGTTTAGGATTCACTCTCTCGAGCTGAACCCATGAAAACTCAATACCCACAGACCATCAAATCAGTAATTTTGGTTTTAAAACCTCTCTCTCGAGCAAGCCAAAAACACTAAGGTAGAGTTGCATTTGCAACTACTACCCTTTAGATTAAGCCACAATTACTGAATGAAATCACTTTTAAACTACATTTACACTATCAATTAACAATCCCCAGCAGCTAAATCAACCCATAATCACACTCCAAGAATTGGGGTTTTAGCTAGACATCATAAAAAGGTAAAAATCGTTACCAAATTGTGTTTCCATCAACTGGGTAAGATTAATATTGTCTTTACAAAGGTCTAAGATGAAGAATCTTCAACACCCACTTCCAATTTCTCATAAATGGAAATCTTCAAGGCTAAGGAAATATTGTCTCCAAAACTTAGTTCTAAGCTCTCTAACTTGAAAACTGAACAATAATATGATAGATACTAAAACTTCTTTTTAAAATTCAATCCTAAACTAAAAATTCAAACATGTATTTATAGTCCCAAAAAATGTGTTGCGAAGGACCATTCGGCGCAATAAGTCGGGATCGCCGATCCACTCGGCGATCCGCCCTTTGGTCAGTTTCATCGCCTTTTTGCTTTGGTCTACAACAACTTCAAGTTCTGTAACTTTGGGCGATATAGCACTGCATCGCGAAACCGTTCGATGACTCGCCGACTGCTCCTTTCTATCGCCAACTTTATTTTCTCCTTCAGGGCTTGGCACACTAGAACATTAGGTGAGACCATGTCCATTCGGCGACTCGCCCAATGGTTAAGCGATCCTTAGGCCTTGTTTTCTTCGTTCTTTTAGCTACCCTGTTCCTTTTTGCTCATTAGTGTCCATTCTTTGTTCCTCAATCTAAATACCTGAAAATCAAGGATTTACATCAGTTATTGGCACAAAATATGCATTTGAATACACTAAATCTACTAAAATAAAGCCCTAAATGATTCCAAATCGTGGACTCATCAACACCCCCAACTTAAAATTTTGCTTGTCCTCAAGTAAAACTCAAGTTCAATAGTTCAAAAAGGATGTCTCAAACAGTGCTACATAAGATTCAATCATGAATGCACACAAAAAGACTTAACTTACTCATGCAAGGATCAATTGTGCACTCAAAGATTCAAGTTGTGACTCACCATTACCAAAGAATCTCAAGCTCACAATACTTGCTTCAAATGCAAGTTCAAGCTCAACAAAGGTGTTCAAATTCCCTCACACAAAGAATGATTCCATATTCAGACACAATGGTTCACAATTTAAAGCTTCGGAATCAAATACAACACTCACACTCACAAAGATGAACACAATGCATGATTTCACCCATAGGTTTGCCCTTATTTTCCAATCAACAATTGTTTCAGCTCACTCAAGATAAAAAAAGGTCTTTTTAAGGCTTGTAACAGGGCTGAGTGCAAGGGTATGGTCATTTAGGCTCAATGGTTATAATCCTCATGAAATGTGGTGTGAACAACACTTTCTTTCCTTTTCTTCATCATTTTCATTTGTGCTCACAAGTCACCCCGTGATTCATTTTCCATGGACTATTGGAAACCCCATTTCTTCTTGCATTTTCACAACTTTATTCCACAGCTTTTTCATTCTTTTTCTTTTTCTCTCATTTTTTTTATATGGAGGGGTTCCATTTTTCTCAAAAACCATGGGTCAAAGGGGACTTTCTTGCATGTCTTGATTTACCTTCTCTTTTCACCACACCCCCAACTTAGGCTTTTGGCCTAAGTTGGCTATTCACACAAACCACAAATCATGAGAGATTATGGGTAATGGATCAAGAAAGGTCACCATTTCATCAAGTTTCTTCCAAGAAAAGGTTAAGGCTCACAGGGTATTCAAGCGGAGTTTACACATTCACAAGGTAAGCCACAAAAAGAGGTATAATGTCAAATTGTTTCACACTCTTCAAAGTTGCCTAAGATCATATCAAGAGATTGCATCACGTAGTCAACAAGACCAACGGGGCAAATTCTAGGTGTCATCACTCATGGTTCACGGTAAGCTCATCACACAAGGCATTGACATCAATGTTAAACAAGACCCCACACTTTCGTTAGTGTGCAATGTTCATCACAAGAGACTCAATTTGCTACTTGGCTAGTCACAACGAGATGCAAAAATTTCACACATTGTCTATGCAACTTCATTTGGCCTCATCGTAGCCGCACATTCATATTTGTTCGATTATCCGCACTATTCAAGTCATCGGTATTGATCAAGACCGATACTCAAATTTGCAAGTGAATAACCACATTCAAACACAAACAAGAGGAGGTACAATTTTTTTTTGGAAGGGTCCAAAAATCATTTATCATTAAAAACATGGAGCCACATGCTCAATCATCCACAAAAGCAGTATAAAACACAATTTTAGCTCAAAACCCAAATATATACACAGAACCATAGTCACAAAAGGTCACAAAAGGTGGGCCTCACCCCACCACAAATAAAAATCATTTGTCCTCAAATGCAATCAAAATAATAGCCAAAAGTCAAAATAAAGTAAGATAGAGAGGGAGGTAAAGAAGGGATCTTGTCTACTCAGTCACTCCATCTGTCTAGGCATCAGTGTCTAGTGTAGTGCTCTAGACTTGGGCATCAATGCCCGGCGTCACCTCAGAAGGAACAATAGTTGCATTAGGATCAGCCAAGGGTGTATCCGCCAAAGAAGCCTGCACAACTGCATCTACCATGGCCTCTTCAGTCTCAGTGAAGCCCTCATACGAAGCTTCCTCAGCAACCTCAAGCATCTCCTCATCCGTCTCCACCTCAGACTCAGGATTAGCTGGCTCCTCAACTCTAACCTCATCTCCGGTGGTAACCGGAGGCATATCTAGTACATATGGGATCTCCACCATCCCAAAAATCATGGACATGTCGGTGGACTTCAGCTGATCCAAATCACTACCCAACGCAACAATAGTGGCCTTTAAAGCCATCACCTCATCGGTGGCCACTTGGCCACGCTCACACACCGCTATCCTAACCGCAAAGGCGTTAATGGTAGCGCTTAGTAGTGTCACATCAGCCAGGGTAGTTTGAATCATACCCCTAATGGAGGCCTCGACTCTGGCAGCACGACGATTGGCACAGTGGACAAGCTGCCCCATCCGGAGTAATGAAGCTTGAGTGAGCGGGGTCTGGGAAATAGCAGCATCAGTGTCAAAATAATATCCAAAAGTCAAAATAAATAAGATAGAGAGGGAGGCAAAGAAGGAATCCTGTCTACTTAATCACTTCATCTGTCTGGGCATCAGTATCTAGTGTAGTGCTCTAGACTTGGGCATCAGTGCCCGGAGTCACCTAAGAAGGAACAATAGTTGCATTAGGATCAGCCAAAGTTGTATCCGCCAAAGAAGCCTACACAACTGCATCTACCATGGCCTCTTCAGTCTCTGTGAGGCCCTCATACAAAGCTTCCTCAATATCCTCAAGTATCTCCTCATCCGTCTCCGCCTCAGACTCGGGATTAGGTGGCTCCTCAACTCTAACCTCATCTTCGGTGGTAGCCGGAGGCATATCTAGTACATATGGGATCTCCACAATCCCAAAATTCATGGACATGTCGGTGGACTTCAGCTGATCCACATCACTCCCCAACACAACAATAGCGGCCTTTAAAGCCATCACCTCATCGATGGCCCCTTGTCTACGCTCACACACCGCTATCCTAACCGCATTGGCATTAATGGTAGCGCTCAATAGTGTCACATCAGCCATGGCAGTTTGAATCATGCCCCTAATGGAGGCCTCGACTCTGGCAGCATGACGATTGGCACAGTGGACAAGCTGCCCCATCCGGAGTAATAAAGCCTGAGTGAGCGGGGTCTGGGAAATAGCAGCTTCAGTGTCAAAATAATATCCAAATGTCTAAATCAAGTAAGATAGAGAGGGAGGTAAAGAAGGGATCCTGTCTACTCAGTCACTCCATCTGGCTGGGCATCAGTATCTAGTGTAGTGCTCTGGACTTGGGCATCAGTGCCCGGAGTCACCTCAGAAGGAACAATAGCTGCATTAGGATCAGCCAAGGGTGTATCCGCCAAAGAAGCTTGCACAACTTCATCTACCATGGCCTTCTCAGTCTCAGTGAGGCCCTCATACAAAGCTTCCTCAGCAACCTCAAGCATCTCCTCATCCGTCTCCGCCTCAGACTCGAGATCAGCTAGCTCCTCAACTCTAACCTCATCTTCGGTGGTAGCCGGAGGCATATTTAGTACATATGGGATCTCCACCATCCCGAAAATCATGGACATGTCGGTGGACTTCAGCTGATCCACATCACTCCCCAATGCAACAATAGCGGCCTTTAAAGCCATCACATCATCGGTGGCCCCTTGGCCACGCTCACACACCGCTATCCTAACCGCAAAGGGGTTAATGGTAGCGCTCAATAGTGTCACATCAGCTAGGGTAGTTTGAATCATACCCCTAACGGAGGCCTCTAGTCTGGCAGCATGACGATTGGCACAGTGGACAAGCTGCCCCATCCGGAGGAATGAAGCCTGAGTGAGCGGGGTTCGGGAAATAGCAGCAGCAGCAAGTCTAGGAAGCAACATAGCTGTAGTGGAACTGGGGCTGTCAGAAGGTTCAACACTAGAAGTACCTGAAGGCCCAGGGGCCGGAGTAGACAAAGATGCCTCTGCATGTAGTGAGTTTGTGCCCAGAACGGGGGAAGAGTCTACTAGGGCTGCCTTTTTCTTCTCCACCTGATCATTTAAATATTCTGCCTCGATCCTCCGGATATCAGTAGAGGATGTGGGAATCACTTCCACATCCTTCTTTGCATCTATAAGAACCCGAGCCCATCTGCATAGCTCGGTGATCAACACCAGGAAGGGGAGGGAAGTCTGGTGCTGTTTGGCCCTCATGACCATCGTTTGTACCATAATCATCCCCAGATTAAGCCTCGTTCCATCAATGATGCAGCCTAGACAGGCTGCCTTAGTTAGGCGGAGAATTTACTCATTCTAGGATGGCATGATAGTACTGCTGATGAAGCCAAACCAGAACCTCGCAGCTACATTCAGGTCTTTCTTTTCTATTGAAGCTCCTTCCTCCAACCACTTCGGAGTGCCATCAGATATCAACGGAGCTAACCACTTCTTCATGTTGTCCAGTGTCTTTGTCCTGATCATATGCAGGCTGTCATCTTCAAGTCTCGTAGTGCACTCTAGGACAACATTAATGGAAAAAAATCACATTGCACCCTCTTCCCCTTGACAACTAGATAGTCAACCGGTTGAAATGTTATTGCCTGCTTCTTCGTTTGTGGTATCAAGGCACTGTACGTGCTGTAGAACTCCTTAACCCAGCTTGGAATATACTGTCCACGTGGCTTTGTGAAGATCTGGAACTTATGAGAATTCAGACAACTCATAATCTCGGGGTACTTATCAATCACCCCATCTGTGGACAGACGCTTCTCCTTAATGATTTTCCTCAGACCCTCAGTCTTTAATTTGTTCATAGACTTGGAGGGAGGACCCTATACTGGTGGTGGGAGGACCCTGTACTGGTGGTGCGAGCACTACTGCCTGTGTTGGAACTGGAGGAGGAGTGGTGGTGGGCTGAGGATTCCCGATCCTAGACGGATCGTTCATCCTTTTAGACCGCAGCTCTGCCCTCTGTGTTGCTGTCAACTCATCATCATCAAAAGCTACAGTCTGAGGCTCCTGGTGCTTACCCTTACTCTCAGAAGTAGTGAGGTGAGTGGCATAGAGGTTATCACTGTCGGAGCTAGCCTCTGGTGATGCATGTGCCTTTCTTTTTCCCTTGCCTTTCCCACCAGTTGTGGGATGTTTTGTAGCTTTGCCCATGGATACAGTTGCATCCTCATTCATTGTAATTGCCTTAGCCTTATTTCGGGGTGGCATGTTTCTCCCAGGAACTTTTGGTCTAGCCATGTCTGCAAAAACATCAAAAAAAGTGAGAAACACTTTAATCAAAAGCACAGAAAAATAGTTGTAGACAGACTCGCCGAATCATTCGGCGAGCTAGATCGAGCTCGCCGAAAGGATTGGCTCAAAATTCTCAGAAAAATTTGGCATGTCGGCAATGGGAATGCCTTTCGGTGAATAACCGATAGCATTCGGCATGCAAGGATTAGCCCGCTGAAAGTTATAGTGCAAAAAGGGTTTAGGGGTGTAGACAAAGGGTGATCAAGAAGACTTTCAGCGAGTCGCCGAGTGCCTTCGATGAGTCATCGAGTGCCTTCGGTGACCTGAAGCTTCTCGCCGAAAGTTACAGTATCAAACTTCAAGTATAGCATGAAATTAAAGGTGAGATGGGGGACTTCGGCAAACAGCTGAGTGGTTCAGTGAGCTCAAACCAACTCGCCAAACGATCCAGCGTGCCTTATTTCAACCCAACTTCTCAAATTCAACCCTGCAACCCCCGAAAACAAAATCAAAGCATGCACTCATTAAATTAAAGCAAGACCCATTACACCCATTACCCCGGGATACTTAAACTTCTCTTGGTTTTGCTAAATTTGGTCATTTGACGACTTTTGCCCTTAAGAATGACATCACCCGCTCTAGCATTGGGCAAATTACTTCATTTGTCACAAATACGGGTTACTTAGACTTCACCAGACTAGACTCAACGACATGCAAGCACAACCCCTTAAGAATTAATCAATTTTAAGGCACGAAAAACTCAGGACTTCAACAATATAAACAATACGGATAAGATTATCAAATTAAAGCAGGCATTCAAGCATACTAACACTTCAACAAGATAAAATCATTGCTAATGAGTACAAAGTTCTAAGAATAAAATCGGGGTTCGGAAAACCAACCTTTGATGCCGATTAAAATAAGTTGAAATGCTAGGTGACAAAGTAATCTACTCCGAACACACAATCAACGACTAAAACACTCTAAAAATGCAAGAAATATAGAAACTAATGTGCGGGTGTGAGTTTGGGAAGATTAAAAGAGAGGAAAAGTGGAAGAGTTTGAAAGTTTATACCTTTGGCCTTTAAAAACCGTCCAGTTCTTTCCCACTCACCGACATTAGACTTGTTCTCCGACCCACTCGGCAACATATCAAGTGGTCACTTACCTCGCCGAGTTTTACAGGACCTCCAGTTAATGTGGGGGTCCAAACGGCGGACTAGATCGCGATCGCCGACCTGGTTGGCGATTCGCCAAGTTGCTCTTGGGCTCGCCGAGTTTTACAGACTCTAATTTGAAGATGTCTTGAGCCTAACGGTGGTCCAAGTCAGTATCGTTGACCTCTTCGTCAATGCACTGACTAGACTATCAGCTCGCCAACCTGCACTTTCCTAACACCTTCCACACTTTGACCTGCACATTCAACACATCATTATTTCAAACTTAAAAATGAAGAAAATAAAACTTGGGTTGCCTCCCATGCAGCGCCTTAGTTAACATTGTGGCACGATGCAAATCCATACTTAAACCTCATTTTTGGGGTTGGCCATAATATTACTAGGCAACCCCCCTTATTGTCTCGGGTTCAAATGAGATGAGATATGACCCATTTGGGTCTCCAGTTGCTTGATGGATACAGAATGGGAGGTAATAGTCTAGCTAAGGGTCGACACGTCGCCTTTCATTTCTTTCAAAATCTTGTCTGACCCCTCAACTTTGTTGAGGATACGAGAAAGCATATCCTCAAACCGGTGACCTTTTGAATCCTTTGGCTTTTGGTGCTCATAGGGAGGCACATACCTATCTTTCTCCCCATTCTTCCAATTTAGATTTCGGTCCCACCATTCTCGATCGCGATCCTTCCAACCTTCGTCCCTATTCTAACCTTGTTTACCACCTTGCCTCGGGTAGTTTGAACGATAACCACCACATTGGTTGGCTAGGAAATTCACCTCTTCATTATACAAGGCCTCAAATTTAGACTCCTCCGGATTAGCACACCCGATACCCACGGCATTGACACTTCAAGCCCTAGCTCCCATGACATTTTTTGACAAAATGTCAGGTTGTGTCATGATCTTGTCCATGTTCTGATCTCTCTCTTGGTCCTTCTCCATTTGTTCCTTGGTCAATTTGAATGTGAGAAGGGAGACCTAGTCTTCACGGGTATACCATGCCCTGTTTATGGTAGTCATGCCATCCAAGAGCTGAGCTGCTATCACATAAGGTTACTTCATCAAACCTCCCGGAGAATGTTGGTCAGCAACACCCATGTTTACCGAGTCAAGGCTCCGGTAAAAATACTGCAGCAACACGTTATCAGGCAAGCCATGAGTTGCGCATTGAAGCACCAATTTCTTGAATCGCAGCCAAGTTTCATGAATTGGCTCGCCTTCTAGATGCTTGAAGCTCTGAATGTTGTCCCGAAGAGTCATCATCTTCGAAGGAGGGAAAAATCAAACTTGAAATGCGGTGACCAGATCCTCCCACGAAGTGATTGATTCATGTGGCAATTCAGCCAGCCACTTACATGTCTCTCCCATCAAGGAGAACGGGAAGAACCTCAACCGGACCGACTCTTGGGAGATGTTCTTGAAAGAGAACGGTCCACATACATCCACGAAGTTTCTAATATGCTCATGGGGATCCACATGAGCCAAACCATCGAACAACCCCTTCAATTGCAATAGCTGCAACATAGTACTTGTGATATGGAACACCGCATTCCCTTTGGCTGGGAGGAAAGCGAATGTCACCAATACCACCCATAAGATGGGGCTTATTAGCATTAGGCTCGTTGACATCGTTAAGGTTACCGATGTCATCTTGATGGCCTACTTGCCTGCCATTGCTGCCGTTCACACTCATACTTCCTGTTTCAACACACAAACAAACAAAACTAAACTAAAACTAAGTAAGTACAACTATGACTAACAAGAAAAAAATCCAACTTAACCAAAAATTCTCAAATAACACCACTTCCCGGCAGCGGCGCCATTTTTATTAATAACATTTCAAAGACACTTCATCCAATACTAAGCGTCAACAATCGTTAGTTAGTAATATAACTCAACTAAGTGAGTTGGGGTCGAGTCCCAAGGGAGTGGAACGTATTTGAGAATCAATAGAAAAGCATGAATATGCTTAAGTCAATCATAGGTAAAAACATTTACAAATAAAAGCATGGTTCAAGTTTGGGGTGACACTAGTGTCAAATAATAGGGGGATTTAGGTTCAACTATCAGCTACAGCAACAAATAACACGAAAATAACAAATAGTTGAAATTAATAGTCAATAGTTGAAATGTGATTGGATTATGGGCTAAGGAAAACAAATGGCTAATTGAAATTAATAGTCAATAGTTGTAAATCAGTGAATAAGCTAGACTTTAGTGGGGATAAATTTTCTCTCGAACAATTTACCCCGAATTAAATTGGTTTCTCTCGAACACCAATAAGCAGCAATTAAGAACAGCCTATGCTTTAGTCCACTAACTGTCTTGAGCTGAATGTGTGGTAAAGGATTTAGGATTCACTCTCTCGAGCTGAACCCATGACAACTCAATACCCACAGACCATTAAATCAGTAATTTTAACCTCTCTCTCGAACAAGCCAAAAACTCTAGGGTAGAGTTGCATATGCAACTACAACCCTTTAGATTAAGCCACAATTATTGAATGAAATCACCTTTAAACAATATTTACATTATCAATTAACAATACCCAGCAGCTAAATCAACTCATAAATAATCACACCCCAAGAATTGGGGTTTTAGCTAGACATCATAAAAAAGTAAAAATCGTTACCAAATTGTGTTTCCATCAACTGGGTAAGATTAATATTGTCTTTACAAAGGTCTAAGATGAAGAATCTTCAACACTCACTTCCAATTTCTTAGAAATGGAAATCTTCAAACCTAAGGAAATATTGTCTCCAAAATTTAGTCCTAAGCTCTCGAACTTGAAAACTGAACAATAATATGATAGATACTAAAAATTCTTTCTAAAATTCAATCCTAAACTAAAAATTCAAACATGTATTTATAGTCCCCAAAAATGTGCTGCGAAGGACCATTCGGCGCAATAAGTCGGGATCACCGATCCACTCGGTGATCCACCCTTTGGTCAGTTCCATCACCTTTTCTCTTTGGCCTACAACAACTTCAAGTTTTGTAACTTTGGGCGACATAGCACTGCATCGCGGAATCATTGGGTGACTCGCCGACTGCACATTTCTATCGCCGACTTGATTTTCTCCTTCAGGGCTTGGCACACTAGAACATTAGGCGAGACCATGTCCATTCGGCGAGTCACCCAATGGTTTAGGCAATCCTTAGGCCTTCTTTTCTTCGTTCTTTCAGCTACCTTGTTCCTTTTTGCTCATTAGTGTCCATGCTTTGTTCCTCAATCCAAATACCTAAACATCAAGGATTTACATCAGTTATTGGCACAAAATATGTATTTAAGGACACTAAATCTACTAAAATAAAGCCCTAAATGAGTCCAAATCGTGGAATCATCAGCCACCATGATAAAAAAAAAATCACAATTTTTCTTCTTTCTTTTTATAAACAAGGAAAATGTTGCTAACATAAAGGTTATTTTGAAACCTCAAATTTGAAACATCATTGCAAGAAAAGAAAAAATCATGCATCACATTTATATTTATTTTTCTCCAAGGATAAACTATTCCTAGTCTGATACGTTTTGTAAGATCTCGTTCTTTTTCTCTAATCATGCATAATATATGTGGCGTAGTATGGCATGGTTATATGAGGTGTATATGACTTTGTATCGTACATTGGAGATTAAGATTGCAAGTAGGTGGCAATACCAAGGAACTAAAATAAAGTTTTAGGTCAAAGGGACCCCTCAAATATAATTCTTGATAAAAGAAATGGCTCGGGTAGAACTTAGCCCGTTTGAAAGGTTTAACTTGTCCCATACCTTGTGGATAAGCCTATGTGTGTAAAACATGATAAGAATAGTGTGTTATGAGGTATTATAATAGCACAAGGGTCGTTTGTTAAGTTTGGAAGTCAAGAAAATTAGTGAAACTAAAGTCGGCAAAAGTTATCGAAGTTTCTCTAATAATATTTTCTTAACTTTGGGTCAAATATCTTGGATGCTTTGTCCCAATATAAAAAGAGTTATAAGGCCTATAACCCATTAAATCGAAGGCCTACGAGTCTAGTTTACAACGCATAAAACCCCGTATCCAACCGACATCGGAGTAAAAATTTATGAGGATTTTACTACGGACTGCCTGGGAAGAATCCGGGTCGGGTAAAAAATGTGGTATATCGGCTTACTCAACGTTTTAAACCATGAAAACATTTCATTTTACTTCCAAACCAGAAAGAAAGCTTAAGAGAGTGTTCCTATGGAGTACTTGCATGATGAAGGTCAGTTTTTGACGATTTCTACCATTAAAGATTGCCCATGTGCCTAGAAACGTGATCTCTACACGTGGCAATCGTTTTCCCCTTCTATTAGCTGCGTTTGGAGCAAGTTTTTGAAGATATAAATTTGTAGTTATTGGTGTATCTTCAAGGTTTACACTAGGTTAACTAAGGTAATCATCTCGAAACTCTTTTATGATTGTTTTTATGAAGTTCTACGGACATTTCGTTAAGTTGAGGCCATTTGGCAAATCTGCCCATTTAAGAACAATTATGAACTGTTTATAGGTGTGTACCAGCTGTGTCTATATAGTGTTTGCGAAGTTTAGGACATAAGGAACAACTTTCGTGAAGAAGCTACGGCCATTCGAGCGTTCATTGAAAAGGTATGTTAAGGCGAAGCTACGTCTCTCATTTTAGCACCACTCCTGGGAAATTCGTAAAACGCCGAATGTGATATTTTTCTATTCTCTTGCTAAAAAGACCTTCAGTGAAAGGCATTGGGTTCTCAGCTAAATTATTTTCATAAATTTGTTATTTTGATATTTCACTCGTTCGGGTAAATAGAGTGTTCGACATCTACATGTCATTTTATCAGTTTCCTTGATTATATGTCCACACGTATGAATTTGTATTCTTCCTTGGGTGATGTGAATTAAAATGTCACGCGAGACCCTTTACTACTTGTGACCAGCCCTCTTTCTCCACTAAGTTTATTATTAAAGAAAAGCTTTAAAGTAGCTCACGACCTTCAAAACTCTCAAATATAATTTAAATGTAAACTATTAGAACACTTGGTTTTTGAAATATTTATTTTATAAATTAACTAGGAACCAAGTTAGGAACTAAGTAAGTCACCTTAAACTTGTTATGAATATCAATAAGGTTAGGTTATCCTTCTAAAATTCGAGTTAACTTTTCGAGCTTATTTGGAAGAACATATCAAGTTCCATGAGATTGTTATATGTTATACGAAAGTTATTATGGGGTTATGAGAACAAGACTGCAAACGGACCAAGATTGGCAACATGACAACAGTAACTCATAGGTGTTATAACATGACATGCTATGCATTCTACTCTCGAGCTATAATCGGGAGGTATGGGGCCTATTGCCTATATTTATACGTATGAGATACAGATGGCCACAAGTTGGCGAATATGATGCCGGTTAGCTACCGGAAAGCACCACCATTGCTAGCATTTGGTTGGGTATGTCATGCATTTGCATCTATATATATATGTATACCATGCATATTTAAGTAGTAGGAGGCTAAAGGTCAGCCATGGAGATTATTTGGGTTTCAGTTTCAGGTGGTATCTTTAGTACCCTTTTACAGTAAATGTTTATGATTTTACTTTTCGCTTTACATACCAGTACATTTTTATTCGTACTGACGTCCCTTTGCCTGGGGACGCTGCATTTTGTTTTGTGCGAGCAGGTACAGGCAGGGACTCTAATCGACCCACCCACTAGGATTCAGGTTCAACTACGAGTTCGTAAGCTCCATCTTATCTTGGGGCTATCAGAGCATGTTTACTTTTGTTGTATAGTTTGGGAATAGTCGGGCCCTTGTCCCGACAGTGCTTATGTCACTCATATAGGCTATTGTGGACACAATATTCTGGGTTTTCTTTTTGCATGTTTCAATCTCCAGCCAATAGTCTAGGCATGTATATATATGTATGTGTAAGTAGGTATGTTTTTGGTTGTGGCCTCGTCGGGTAGATAGTACATCTTTATTTTTTTTTCTGTTTGTCTACCATTGTTTGTATGGTTATTCTCTTTCAGGTCAAGACCTCTGGGTCCAAGCTTCACTTTTTAGAGGTTGTGCTTCCCAATCTTTTTGCCTCACAAGTTTGGTTTAGCTAGTATGTTTCAGTGTGTAACTCGATGTATTAGGGTATCGAGTGCCAGTTATGCCCCCTATTTCGGGGCGTGACACGTTTACTTTTTTCCATTATCTTTTAGGATAAACACTTCCTAATCCGAGATATTATTTTTTTTATTTTCTTGTGTGATATAAACTTCCTAGTTTGAGACATTTATTATTTTGAACTTTAACGTTACTTATAATTCACAAAACTCTTCTGGTGAGAACTGGGCAAAAAGGAAATGTTGTGGTGATTCTATTTAATGATTCTATTTAGCAAAGTCTTTCTAAATATAAGAATTAGTATAGCAGGACCCTCCTAGACAATGGATTTAGTATAGCATGACTCTTCTGACAATGGGAATTAGTATAGCAGGACCCTCCTGGACAATGAGATTTAGTATAGCAGGACCACCCTTTCCCCCTCGGACAATGGCATTTAGTGTACCAGGACCCTCCTAGACAATGGTATTTAGTGTAGAAGGACCCTCCAGGACAATGAGATTTAGTGTAGCCGGACCCTCTAGACAATGAGATTTAGTATAGCAGGACCCTCCTAGACAGTGAGATTTAGTGTAGTAGGACTCTCCTGGACAATGGGATTAAGTATAGCAGGAGTCTCCTGGACAATGGGATTTAGTGTAGCAGGACCCTCCTAGACAATGGGATTTGGTGTAGCAGGACCCGCATGGACAATGGGATTTAGTGTAGTAGGACCCTCTTGGATAATGGGATTTAGTATAGCAGGACCCTCATAGACAGTGAGATTTAGTATAGCAGGACCCTCCTAGACAATGGGATTAAGTGTAGCAGGACCTTCCTAAACAATGGTATTTAGTGTAGCAGAATGTAACATCCCACTTTAGAAAAAGCTAAATTTAGAAAGCGCTAATTTGGAAATAGCTAAATTGAGATTTGGGCAAGTTAGTCTCCAATTGTGAGTTTTGGGTAAACTTCAAACGACCATAACTTTTAACACAGGGTGAGTTCGGCGGTCCTTAAGATATCAAATAAAAGATCTCTAAATCCTTTTTCCAACCCCACCAAGTTTACTAAAATCCTAGTTTGGATGAGGGAGATATGCCCATTGGAGTTTAGCTTGTCTAGTTAATGAAATTTACCCAAATTAATAAGGGGTATTTTGGTCATTTCCTTACCCCATCAGCCTAACTCATTTTTATTAACCAAATATAGGTCTAAAGTGATTGAAATCATTTTTCATAATTCAAAACCACGCTTAGGGTTTTGGGAGGAGTTCAAGAGGAGAAAACAAAGAGAAGTTTAAGCGTTTGCGAAGTTGTCTTGAGAATCAAGGATTTGTTCGCCAAATTAAGGTATGTAAGCTTTCATATAGTTGAATTCTTTCACTTTCAATTCATCCATGAGATTGAGTATATTGAAGATCTTAATGAAATTCTTGAGGTATTGTTCTTCATTCTTGAATTACAATGTTTGGTTGAGTTCTTAAAGAGGGGATCCCATTATTGAGTTTTATTCTTGAGGGTTTTCGAGTAGATTTTTATGTAATTAAATTGGGTTAACGAACCTAAGAGAGTTTGAAAGAAATTATTCAATTCAAGGTGAATTAAGGCCAAAAATAGAGAAGAGAAATTCGACGGGTTTTCTGGGCAAGGGGCTGGCGCGCCGCGCCACTTAGGTGATCTAGTATAGTAGGACCCTCCTGGACAATGAGATTTAGTGTAGCAGGACCCTCATGGACAATGGGATTTAGTATAGCAGGACCCTCCTGGACAATGGGATTTAGTGTAGCAGGACCCTCTTGGAAAATGGGTTTTAGTGTAGCTGCACCCTCCTGGACAATGGGATTTAGTATAACAGGACCCTCCTGGATAATGGGATTTAGTATAGCAGGACCATTTTGGACAATGGGATTCAGTGTAGCAGGACCCTCCTGAACAATGGGATTTACTGTAGCAGGACCCCCCCCCCCCCCCCTCCCCGAACAATGGGATTTAGTATACTTGGGGGCCCTAGACAATGAGATTTAATATAGAAGGACCCTCCTGGACAATGGGATTTAGTATAGTAGGACCCTCCTGGAAAATGAGATTTAGTGTAGCAGGACCCTCCTAGTCAATGAGATTTAGTCTAGCAGGACCCTCCTGGACAGTGGGATTTAGTGTAGCATGACCCTTTTGGACAATGAGATTTAGTATAGCAAGACCCTCTTGGACAATAGAGTTTAGTGTAACAGGACCCTCCTGGACAATGAGATTGAGTATAGCAGGACCCTCCTGGACAATGAGAATTAGTATAGCAGGACCCTCTTGGAGAATGGTCTTAGACTGAAATAATTTAATTTAACTGGATCATCATGATGAAAGGTTTGATTCAAACATTGAGAAGCCATCCGAAGAATGCATCACAACAAAGCTCGGATCATTCTAAGTGTTGATTCAAAGCTAACCACTATCTTTTATTTTTCTCACAAAATTTTCTTTACTATGAACTGGGGAAAAAATTTGTGCTATTACTTTTGTTTGTTTTATTTTCAGTACCCGTTTGTAGAATAAGGTCATTCCATATTTCAAGCTCAGGACCCTATTTTAAAGAGAGTCAATTTCAAGCTCATTTCCAATTGAAGTAACAGGAGTTCACCCTAAGAACAAGGTCAATATTCAAATCCGAGTAGAAGGAGCCTACCTAGAGAAAGGCATTTACCTTCAAACTCATTCGAGATAAAAACTAATATCTCACAACTTGAGAAACATGAAGACCCAAGTCAAAATTCAAGAGAAGTTGCATAGATATGATCTTGCACTTGTATTTTCTTTTAAACTTTTGTATTTGATTTTCGTATAAAAATAGGAGCCGAGAATTGAAGCTTCGGTGGGCACTCGCTTTACTTCCAACTAGTCATTTCATCTCCTTGAACTACACGTGACGTGATTCCCTTAAAACACAAGATATGTAGGTTGTCCAAAATCAGGACTAGATCGCATATTTATTCCTCTCAAATAAGAGTTAGGTCAAAACTTGTCACGTTGTCTATTTCTTTGTCTGCAAACTCTTCGTATTTCAAGTCAAAGAGGGCAAAACCATAGACATGTAATTGTTTACCGAACTTAAAGTTGTACACAAATTGAATCACATTTTAGGATAAGTTTTATTTTGAAATTGTTTAAAAAAACATAATAAAAATGACAAAAATATATATATGTTTTCTTCTAAATTAGGTTTAATAAATAATCTTGTATTTTTAATTATAATTTTAGATTATTTTTTGCTGTTTTATTGATTTAAAATAGTTGACTAATATTTTAATTATTATATTATTTTTACATATATTTAATTAAAGAAAAAATAAATAAAATTAATCTCCCACTCACCCTCACCCCCACAACTCCACATCACCCCCACAACTCCCTCACACCACCACTACAATACAAGATGCAGCAACACACACGTACATAAAAAGAAAAACACACCCCTACCCTATATAAGCACACACGCCAAAAACAATCGGAACAAACATATTCATCTCTTATCTTCACTTTTTTCATTACTTTTATATAAACACAATGCATATACCACTACATATAAACTACAAAATATTTGTGGGCGTTCTAATCGAGCATCGGTCAAGATTTTGCGGTATTCAACTTTACTTTATCTTTAATTTATTTATGAAATTTGATGTCATATTTATGACCAGTTTTCCTATATTTTATTTTATTCATAATTTTATTGAAATGAATAATTTTTTAGTTTTTATATCTCTATTTTTTGAATGAAGATAGATTTAACCGATGATTATTATTTATTTATTTTTATTCGTTAGTTGTGATCTCTTACAATTGAACAAGTCATGGCATTGTTCTTGTCTTGATTTAGATAATAATGATAAAGTAGGGATTATTAGGCTAAAATAATTAAATAAATTATTGTTGTTTTATTTTATCAAATAACAAATTAGATTTATTTCAACAATTTGTTATTGTTTTGCTGTATTAGAAAGGGTATGCTTAATTTTTATGTAAAGTTGAAGAATAATAAAAAATAAAAATATATAAAAATAATCCAAAAATTCATATTGTATTCTAGAAGTTTAGATTTATTTTACTTTATAAGGATTTTTTAATGTTGGATTAACACTTAGGCACATCAAAAATATTTGTTTCGATTAAGAATGTGGTTACACATTTTTTAAGACAAATTAAAGAAACTCAAGGATGCGGTGACACAGCTTGTTCAAAAATATAATTAACTTTTATTAATTTAAATTAAGACTTATAGAGAATTATTAGGTGCAATGCAAAGAAGACCATTATGTCTCTAAATGTCAAGGCCAAGAATGCGGTTACGCATCTAAGTTGAGACCAAATAAAAGTTCAACATTTAAAAATACGAGCAAACCATGGCCTGTAGAAACAATTATACAAAAATAATGTAAGTTAAGTATAAGTTAATAAAAGCGACCGTTCTATAACCACAGGACTCGAGGGATGCCTAATACCTTCCCCTCGGTCAACATAATTCCTTACCCAAATTTCTAGTTCGCAGACCAAAACTAAAAAGTCATTTTCTTTCGATTAGGAATTAAAAATAAAATGAGACTTGGAACACCATAACTCAAATCCAAGTGGTGACTCTGAAAAAATAATAATCCCCTAATCAATACAGTCAGTTAAATTGGAACAACCCTTTCGCCATGCGAAAAAAGGGTGTGATAATGTGTGCTTTGCAAGTACTGACAAGAACTAAAGGAAACAAAGTGGTTACATCTGATAACGAGTCAGATAGAGATTCTCTTCCTCCAAAGAAACAAAAGAACATATCTATTAATAAGCTTTCGAAGGCCCCTTGTGCCCAACAAACCAATCCATAGACCCCTACCAGCACGGATAAGAAAGTGAGAAACCATATTACCACCAAGAAGGTGAACATTAGCTCCAAGACATTGCCGCCTCTACAATATCCTAATCCTATTTTTTGTGCTTTCCCAATAATAGCTCCAAGGGATTTAAATAGGCTCAAGGTGGAAGGAGGACAAACTATTTTAGAGGAGCATCAACTCTCAACTGATTGAGTCATGAGTGACTACTCAACCATTCGGGAAACCATCAAGTACCACAAATTTGAGCAATTTCAAAAGCCCACACAACCCTATGTGCCAAAATGGGTTCAAGAATTTTATGACGCCTATGCTACTGCGTTGCCCAAGAAGAGAAAGGGCACTGTCTAGAAGATCATGGATAAAGTGGAACTGATGGGTAAGATGGTTCAATCTCATGCATATGAAGTTAACACAGTATTGTTCACCCCATCTGATCTTCCTAATGGTTACAAGACTCAGATGCATAGAGATCTTGATGCATTAAAAGGGTGGTTAGCTCCTCTAATATCTGATAAGTTTGCTCTCTCTTGGATGGCTGAAGCTATGAAGATAGAGAAGAAAGACCTCAACATTGTGGCACGGTAATGGTTCGGGTATATTAGCAGCAATATCATGATGTTGCAAAATGAATAAATATACCGTCATCCAAAGGCATTGTTAGTTGTCACTATCATTGAAATGGAAAAACTCAATGTCGGTGCTATCATTGTGAAAGAGATGTTGCTACATGCCAGGCAAGATTATATCTCCCTCCATTTCCCAGTGCTTATTATGCACTTATGTGAGAGAGTGGGAGTTCCTTTTCAGGGGAAGAGAGATGTGAGGATCACACCAACCTCTTCCAGTTATATTCCTAAGATTGAGGCTAAATATTTGCTGGATGATGCGGCTCGGAGGAAGCCGCCACCACTAGGCTCGACGCCCATCGTTAATCCCACTAGAGTACTAGTGGCTGAGGCTAGCATACATGCTTCTTCTATGGAGCAACCATGTATTTCTTCTACTATGCCTCCTCCTCATCTAGCTGCTAGTGATTCTTCTATTGTTCCTACTAGTACAAGTGTTTCTACTATTGGTGTTGTGAGAGAGCTTCCCTATTCCTATTGCATGTCCCCTATTGACACATGCAATAATTTATCACATGGGCAGTCTTGCCCAGTCGGCAGATGTTAGAGCCACCAGGGATAAGGTGAACATGCCTAAGATCATTGATCAGGCCATTAAGAAAGCTTTAGCTCTGTTCATTGAGAGAGTGGTCAGGTGTGAAGGGTTAGTTAAGAGTCGTTGGATAACCTCACAACGATATTAGTGTCCAAGGAGAAGTCTGAGGGTAGTTGTGGTGCACTAGACACCATGAGGGACGAGCTTACTACCTTGCGAGTGGAGGTGACCCTGTTTCAGTCCACGTACATCTCCATGTTAGGAGGAAAGGTTCCCCTACCGGATGCATTTTCTTCCATTCCACCCCAGATTCCCAGCACAGAGCCTATCTCTAGTGTGCAGACTAAGCCAACTGCATGTGTTGTTGTTTATAATGATGATGTTGATAGGGATGAGGATGAGTTGGTTGAGGAGACTGATGATGAAGAGTTGCAGAATAAGGAGAATGGGATTGCAGAGAAGTTGACTGAGCCATAGGACGCTGAGGAGGTCATTCATCAGGCAGCCTTGGAGTGATCCCATCAGGTGACTTCAAAGGTTTGTCCTAGTTAAGTCTCTTCAAACCCACCATACCTCAGAGTGTTAAGACGAGAACCGATGCCTTAAATGAGTATTCCCTGCTATCTCTAGACGAGAGTGCTCCGTAGGCATAACCTCTCAAGGGGACCCTTTTATCGATACCTCCAATACTTTCTTTATTATCGCATTGAGGACACTACATTTTATTTTTTCTAGGGTGAGGGTCTTCATGCCAATATTCCCTTTTTTTATTCTATTTTGTTATTTTGAGGTTTTGATAATTGTAGTACTTTATTTTTGTTCATATTATAATGCTCTTTTGGTTAAAGTGTGTCTCTTGTTTCTATTTCATTCTCTCTTCATGTTGCAACCCCATGAGTTTTGAAAATCGTGAAATGCTTGAAGTTTTCATTGATAACAATTTCAGAATCGATTGTGTTCAATATTGATGTCTTGAATAGTACTTATGATGAGTGATTTTACGTATCAGGACACTTCAGCCAATACTAAGTGCCAACGATCATTAGTCAGTAATATAACCCAAATAAGTGAGGTTTGTCGAATCCCACAAGGAGTGGTACGCATTTGAGAATCAATAGAAAAGCATTAATATGTTCAAGTCAATCATAGGTAAAAACATTTACGAATAAAGCATATTTCAAGTTTGATGTGACACAAGTGTCAAATAACAGGGAGGTTTGATTGTAATTATCAACTACAACAGCAAATAACACGAAAATAACAAGTCAAGAGACGGGTTCTTTGGATGTGATTGTATTATGGGCTAAGGTAGACAAATGGGTAATTGCAATTGATAGTAAATAGTTATAAATCAGTGAATAAGCTAGACTTTAGTGGGGGTAAATTTTCTCTCAAACAATTTACCCCGAATCAAATTGGTTTTTCTCGAAAACCAATAAGCTGTAATTAAGGACAGCCTTCGCTTTAGTCCATTCACTCTCTCGAGCTAAATGTGTGGAAAAGGGTTTAGGATTCACTCTCTCGAGCTGAACCCATGACAACCCAATACCCACAGACCATCAAATTAGTAATCTTGGTTTTAAAACCTCTATCTCTCGCAAGCCAAAAACACGAAGGCAGTGTTGCATTTGCAACTACAACCCTTTAGAGTAAGCCACAATTACCTAATGAAATCACTTTTAAACATCATTTAAACTATCAATTAACAATACCCAGGAGCTAAATCAACCCATCATCACACCCAAGAATTGGGGTTTTAGATAGACAACATCAAAAGATAAAAATCGTTACCAAATTGTGTTTCCATCAACTGGTAAGATTATTTTCACCTTTACAAAGGTCAAGGTTCAAGAATCCCAAAGGCCCACTTCTAATTTCTCAAATATGGAAATCTTCAAATCTTCAAAGCTAAGGGAAATATTGTCTCCAAACTCAGTTCTCAAACTGATTCTCCAATGAAAACTAGATAAAATTCGATAATATGAAAATCGATACTAAACTAAGAATTTAAAAATGTATTTATAGTCGCCAAAATTATGCTACGAAGGACCATTCAGCGTAATAAGTCGGGATCGCCGATCCACTCGGTGATCCGCCCTTTGGTCAATTACATCACCTTTTTGCTTTGGCCTTCAGCATCTTCAAGTTCTTTAACTTTAGGCGATCTAGCACTACATCGCGGAACCGTTCGGCGACTCGCCGACTGCTCCTTTCGATCGCAGACTTGATTTTCTCCTTCAGGGCTTGGCACACTGGAACTTTAGGTGAGATCCTGGCCATTCGGTGACTCGCCCAATAAGTTAGGCGATCATCAGGCCTTCTTTTCTTAGTTCTTTCAACTGCCTTGTTCCTTTTTTCTCATTAGTGTCCATGCTTTGTTCCTCAATCCAAATACCTAAAAATCAAGGATTTACATCAGTTATTGGCACAAAATATGTCATTGAGGACACTAAATCTAGTAAAATAAAGCCCTAAATGAGCCAAATCGTGGACTCATCAATACCCCCAACTTAAACTTTTGTTTGTCCTCAAGTAAAACTCAAGTTCAGCAGTTCAAAAAGGATGTCTCAAACAGTGCTACATAAGATTCAATCATGAATGCACACAAAAAGACTCAACTTACTCATGCAAGGATCAATTGTGCACTCAAAGATTCAAGTTGTGACTCGCCATTATCAAATATTCTCAAGTTCACAATACTTGCTTTAAATGCAAGTTCAAGCTCAACAAAGGTACTCAAATGTCCTCACACAAAGAATGATTCCATATTCATACACAATGGTTCAACAATTTAAAGCTTTGGAATCAAATGCAACACTCACACTCACAAAGATGAACACAATGCATGATTTCACCCATAGGTTTGCCCTTATTTTCCAACCAACAATTGTTTCAGCTCACTCAAAGATCAAAAAGGTCTTTTCAAGGCTTGTAACGAGGCTGAGTACAAAGGTATGGTCATTTAGGCTCAATGGTTGTAATCCTCATGAAATGTGGTGTGAACAACACTTTCTTTCCTTTTCTTCATCATTCTCATTCATGCTCACAAGTCACCCCATTATTCACTTTCCATGGATTGTTGGAAACCCAATTTTTTTTTGTATTTTCACAACTTTATTCCACAACTTTTTCATTCTTTTCTTCCTTTTCATTCTTTTCTTCTTCTTCTCTCACTTTTTTTTATAAGGAGGGGTTCCATTTTTCTCAAAACCGTGGGTCAAAAGGGACTTTCTTGCACTTCTTGATTTACCTTCTCTTTTCACCACACCCCCAACTTAGGCTTTTGGCCTAAGTTGGCTATTCACACAAACCATGAATCATGAGGATTATGGGTAATGGATAAAGAAAGGTCACAATTTCATCAAGTTTCTTCCAAGAAAAGGCTAAGTCTCAAAGGGTGTTCAAGTGAAGTTCACACACTCATAGGTAGGCCACAAAAAGAGGTATAATGTCAAATTGTTTCACACCCTTCAAATTTTTCGAAGATCATATCAAGAGATTGCATCACTTAGTCAAATTATCCTAAGATCATATCGAAAGTTGTGTCTTGAATACACAAACATCAAAATGGCGCCGCTGCCGGGGAGTGGTGTTATTTGAGAATTTTCATATTTGTAGATTTTTTGTTCTTCTTAGTTGTAGTTTTACTAACTTAATTTGTAGGTTTGTTTTGATTGTTAGAGTTTTGAAGCAGGGGCTTTGAACATATCGAGCAGTACTTGCAAGCAAATGGAGCCGTCGTGATTAGAAGAGATGATGTTCTGAGATATGATCCTAACGTTTAGGCAATCGGAAGGCAAACAACTTCATGAGGCATGGCTGAGGTTCAAAACACTTCTGGGTCAATGCATTACTCACAGAATCCCTGAAAGAGTCATTTTGGAATCTTTCTACCGAAGTCTTACTCTAGGAAACAGAATGATGGCTGATCAAATTGCCTCGGGTAGTCTTGTACGACAACTCTATGTGAAAGCTGCCAAATTGCTAGACAACTTAACTGAGCCAGATCAAGAAATGAAAAGGAGATATTTCAACTTAGTGATCCTGCTAACTCAGGTAGATGAGCTAACAAGGAAAATTAAAGATCTTGAAGTCCAGTGCAACAAGAAAGAGCACTACGTTCCTCCTCATGAACGAAGGAGAATTAAGAACAAGGTAGACGGACAGAACAAATAAATGCTCAAACTTCTACTCCAGAAATCCAGTGAGCAACATAGGGTACTGGAGGAGCTCAAGGAGAATGTATCGTTGTTGAACCAGATGACGACCTCCCATGCTATGCTCATTCAACTATTAGGTTCTCAAATGGATCAAGTGTTGACTAAACTCTATCCGGATTTTAAAGAAGGATTGCCTGATGAAGCTGAGGCAAACCTCACCATTGGAGTATAAGTGTTAACTTGCGTCGTGCCACGACGTTAACTAAGGCGTTGTTTGGGAGGCAACCCAAAACCCCTTTAATTGCTTTTTATTTCTTGGGAAAATAATGGTGTGTTGTTTGTACAGGTTGAAGTATGAAAAATGTTCGAAAAAGTGAAGGATGGCGAGCAATAGTCCACTTGGCGAGTCATCGAAGGGGTCGGTGAATCTAACCCTATCCGCTATTTGACTCAAGACATCGTCAACATTGGAGTCTGTAAAACTCGATGAGCTTTGGAAATTATTGGCGAATCAGCAAGCATGTCTGCGATCACGATGGAAACCGCCCTTTGGATCCCCCATCCCCCCCGGTCCCATAAACCAGAAGTCCTGTAAATTTCGGTGAAGAACCTAGACAGTCGGCGTTCCGCCGAGTGAGTAGGAGAGCTTGACTAATGTCGCCGAGTGGGCGAAAACTGGACAGTTTTTGCAAGCCAAATGTTTAAAAGTTTCAACTTCATTCAATTTCCCTCACTTTTTATCTGTCCAAACTCACACCTGCACTCTAGTTTCTATATTTCTTGCACTTTTAGAGCATTTTATTGTTGAATTGTGCTCGAATTTGGATTACATTGCTGTTTAGCATTTCAATCCTCTCCTTAGCGACACAAAGCTTTGCAAAAATGGCTAGACCAAAAGTAGCTGGAAGAGATATGCCACCCCGACAAACAAGAGCGAAAAATTTTAGGAAAAATACAAAGGCGATAGATCCTCCCAAAACAGGTAATGAGGCCAAGAAACCCAGTGCAAGCAAGAAAACAAATCACCGAGACCCCACTATTCCCTCATGGAGACGTGGATTCTTCACAGCTATCCACTCCTTTCTGGTGGCTCATGATTTGGACAGTCTTAGTAAGTCAGCTGCTGCTGAATTATCTGAAGAGGCTTCGGGGACCATTATCCAATCCCATAGTGACACATCGAGCACTGATGCCCTGGCATATGGAGCAACTGCTTAGACAGGATCCCCTCTTTACCTCCCTCTCTGTCTTTCGTTATTTTTAAATCTTGGATAATTTTATTTGCATTTGAGGACAAATGCTTTTGTTTGTGGTGGGGTGAGTCCCACACCTTTTGTGTGCTACTTTTATTTGTGTTTTGTGTATATATTTGGGGTTGTTCTATTTAAAATTGTGTTATTACTGCTTTCAGTGGATTTTTGAGCTTGTGGCTCCTTTTATTTTTATATTGCAAAATGATTTTGACCCTTCCAAAAAATTTTGAATTTTTTGCACATTTTCACCACCCTTTATATGTTGTTGAATGTGGTTGTTCACTGGCAAATTTGAGTCTCGGTTTCAATCAATACCGATGACTTGAATAGTGCTTACAATCGAACAAACATGAATGTACGGCTACGATGAGGCCAAATGAAGTTGCATAGACAATATGTGAAACTCTTTGCATCTCGTTGTGATTAGCCATTTATCAAATCGATTCTCTTGTGATGACCGTTGCACACTAGCGAAAGTATGGAGTCTTGTTTGACTTAAGTGTCGATGCCTTGTGTGATAAGCTTACCTGGAACCATGCATGACAACACCTAGAATTTTCCCTATTGGTACGGTTGACTAAGTAAGATTTTCTCTTGATATGATCTTCGGCAACTTCGAAGAGTGTGAACCAATTTGACATATACCTCTTTTGTGACCTACCTTGTGAGGATGTGATTCTCTCTTGAACACCCTTTGAGCCTTACCTTTCTTTGGAAGAAACTTGATGAAAACTAGACCTCTCTTAATCTATTACCTATAATCCTCTTGAATTGTGGTTAATTGAATAGCCAACTTAGGCCAAAAGGCCTAAGTTGGGGGTGTGGTGAAAAAGAAAAAAAGGAAAGTCAAGAAGTGCAAGGAAAGTCTCCTTTAACCCATGGTGTTGAGAAAAATGGAACCCCTCAATAAAAATAAAAAAATAAAAAATAAAAAGAAAAAGAAAAAGAATGAAAACGAAAGTTGTGGAATAAAGTACCAAATAAGTAGGGTTCCGAATAATTCATGGGTAGCGAATAATAGGATGACCTATGATGCACTAATGAAAATGATGAAGGAAAAAGGAAAGGAAGTGTTAAGAGCACCACATTTCATAAGGATAAAAGTCACTGAGCCTAAATGACCATACATTTGCACTCAACCCCGTTACAAGCCTTGTTAAGACCTTTGTGATCTTGAGAAAGTCGAAACAAATGTTCATTGTAAAATACGGGCAAACCTATGGGTGAAAGCATGCATCATGTTCATCTTTGTGAGTGTGAGCGTTGTATCTGATTCCTGAACTTTAAATTGACTATACCTTTGCCTGTGAAAATGGGATCATCATTTGTGTGAGGGCATTCGTGGGCTTTTGTTGAGCTTGAACTTGCATTTGAAGCAAGTATTATGAGCTTGAGAATCTTTGGTAATGGTGTGTCACAGCTTGAATCTTTGAGTACACAATTGATCCTTGCATAAGTAAATTGAGTCTTGTTGTGTACATTCATGATTAAGTCTTGTGTAGCACTATTGAGACATCCTTATTGAACTGCTAAACTTGAGTTTTACTTGAGGACAAGCAAAAGTTTAAGTTGGGGGTGTTGATGAGTCCCCAAATTAGACTCATTTAGGGATATGTTTTAATAGAAATTGTGTCCTCAAATGCTTATTTTATCTCAATATCAGATGAAAACCCTTAAGTTTCAGGTATTTGAAGTTTGAAGGAAAGCATGGACACTATGTCGCAAAAAGGAACGAAAAGGCTAAAAAGAACGAAGAAATGAAGGTCTGAGGATCACCGAGTCCACTCGGCGAGTCACCGAAGAGTCTTACTTCGCCTTTTGTTCCAGTGTTCTGAGCCCTGAAGGAAAGGATAAAGTCACCGGAAAAGGGAGCAGTAGGAGCAACGCCGAGAAGTTCCGCGAAGCAGTACCATGTCGCCCAATGACCCAAAGCACGATGATGTTGAAGTCTGGTGCAAGATGGCGGTGAAGTACACCAAAAGGTGAATTGCCGAGTTGATCGGCGATTCCTACTAACGACGTTGAATGATCCCCTGCAGCACAAATCTGTGAAAACTATAAATACTAGTTAGAGTTGTAGTTTTAAGAGTTGAACAATTATTATAATTTTCATATAGAATAGTACATTTTAGTATTTTTGCTCTGAGTTTGAGAGGGTTTTGAAGACTTGAAGAAAAAGAGGGTTTCATCTCCAAGGATTTGGACTTGGGTCTCTTGGATTCTTCATTCTTGGTCGGTATCAAGACATAAATCTTCATACCCATTTGAATGCAAGCTCATTTAAGTATAAATTTCTATCTCTTGATATGTGGCTAAAAACCCCAATTCTTGGGGTGTGATTTTGTGAATATAGGTTAGATTTGTTGTTGGGTCTTGCTTAAGGATAGTCTATTCGTAGTTTAATTGTGATTTCATTTAGTGGTTGTGGATAAATTTAATGAATTTGTAGTTGCAAATACAAGTTTATATATGTGTTTTCGGCTTGCTCAATAGAGAGATCATAAAACTAGGACCACTAGATTGATGGCCAATGTGAGTGGGTCGACATGAGGTTCAGCTCGAGAGAATGAACCCTAGTCCCATGTCCACACACTCAGCTCGAGAGAGTGAGTGGGTTAAGGCGTAGGCTGGTCTTCATGCGGCAAGTGGGTGTCCGAGAGGAACGCATTTGAAACGGGGTAAGTTGCTCGAGAGAGAGCATATTCCCCTTAAAGTGTAGCCTAGTCACAATTACTCTATGAATTTTCTATCAAAAGCATGTACCCAATAATCTAGCTTAACCCGTATTCCCATCACATCCCAAGGATCCCCTCTCATTACTTAGAAACCCTTGTTTATTTTGCTATTCTTACCTTACTTATGACAAACCCCCTATTGTTAATTGACACTCTTGTGTCTCCCCCTTTTAATTTACAATGTTTTTAATCATTAATGTCTTTAGCTACGACTAGTAAATTTTATTTTTCTATAAATTCTCAAAACCACTCTCCTGGGACGATCCCAACCCTTGGTTGGGTTACTAAACTATTGTACGATCGTAGACACTTGCATCGGAAGTTGTGTCTTGATTACGCAAACATCAATGTCCTACTTGGCTGCCATTGCTGCTGTTCACACTCATACTTCCTGTTTCAACACACAAACAAGCAAAACAAAACTAAAATTAAGTAAGTTCGACTATAACTAACAAGAACAAAACTCAACTTAACTAAAAATTCTCAATTAACACCACTCCCTGGAAGCGGCGCCATTTTGATTTCACGTATGAGGACAGTTCATCCAATACTAAGTGTCAACAATCGTTAGGCAGTAATATAACCCAACTAAGTGAGTTGGGGTCGAATCCCACAGGGAATGGTACGTATTTTAGAATCAATAGAAAAGCATAAATATGTCCAAGTCAATGATAGGTAAAAACATTTACGAATAAAAGCATATTTCAAATTTGGGGTGACACAAGTGTCAAATAATAGGGGGGTTTGATTGTATTTATCAACTACAACAACAAATAACACGAAAATAACAAGTCAAGAGACGGGTTCTTTGGATGTGATTGGATTATGGGCTGAGGTAGACAAATGGGTAATTGCAATTGATAGTAAATAGTTGTAAATCAGTGAATAAGCTAGACTTTAGTGCGGGTAAACTTTCTCTCGAACAATTTACCCCGAATCAAATTGGTTTCTCTCGAACATCAATAAGCAGCAATTAAGGACAGCCTTCGCTTTAGTCCATTCACTCTCTTGAGTTGAATGTGTGGAAAAGGGTTTAGGATTCACTCTCTCGAGTTGAACCCATGACAACCCAATACCCATAGACCATCAAATCAGTAATCTTAGTTTTAAAACCTCTTTCTCGAGCAAGCCAAAAACACGAAGGTAGAGTTGCATTTGCAACTATAACCCTTTAGATTAAGCCACAATTACTGAATGAAATCACTTTTAAACAACACTTAAACTATCAATTAACAATACCCAGCAGCTAAATCAACCCATAATCACATAATCACACCCCAAGAATTGGGGTTTTAGCTAGACATCATAAAAAGATAAAATTCATTACCAAATTGTGTTTCTATCAACTGTGTAAGATTAATTTCATCTTTACAAAGGTCAATGTTGAAGAATCTCAAAGACCCACTTCCAATTTCTCAAAAATGGAAATCTTCAAATCTTCAAAGCTAAGGGAAATATTATCTCCAAATTCAGTTCCCAAACTGATTCTCCAATGAAAACTACATAAAATTCGAAATTATGAAACTTGATACTAAACTAAGAATTTTAAAATGTATTTATAGTTGCCAAAATTTTGCTTCGAAGGACCATTCGGTGCAATAAGTCGGGATCACCGATCCACTTGGTGATCCACCCTTTGGTCAATTCCATCACCTTTTTGCTTTGGCCTTCAGCATCTTCAAGTTCTGTAACTTTGGGAGATCTAGCACTGCATCGCGGAATCATTCGGTGGCTCGCCAACTGCTCCTTTCTATTGCCGACTTGATTTTCTCCTTCAGGGCTTGGCACACTGGAACTTTAAGTGAGATCCTGGCTATTCGGCGACTCGCCCAATGGGTTAGGCGATCATCAGGCCTTCTTTTCTTAGTTCTTTCAATGGCCTTGTTCCTTTTTGCTCATTAGTGTCCATGCTTTGTTCCTCAATCCAAATACCTGAAAATCAAGGGTTTACATCAGTTATTGGCACAAAATATTCATTTGAGGACACTAAATCTAGTAAAATAAAGCCCTAAATGAGTCCAAATCGTGGACTCATCAATGAGCATGGTGTAGAGTGTTGGTGTTGCGGTAAAGAAATTGATGGTGTTGATCTATGAGTGATCTCTTTAAATCTTTTGTTAACTTGCTACGATTTGATGTGAGCCTTGCTATGAACATCGCAGGTACACTTTTGATATTTTCAAGATGTGCTAAATGAGTGTATTTTGGACTGCCATGTGTGGTGAGGTTTTACTTGAAAGCATGTATGTAGAGTCCTAGAATTTTCCATGTTAGTCCAATTGTTTGAATCTAAGTAAATGTGAGACATGATCTTGGGTAACAATTTAAAGAGGGAACCCAAATGTCCTTAATCTTTTGTGACTACTTGTGAGGGTGTGCATCCATTTCGGCATCATTTTAGCCTAACCTAATTGTTGGTAAAACCAAAAGAAAAGCCTCTTGAACCAAATTATCCCTACCTTGTCACCAAAAGTTCTTTCTGAAGCATTGTTATTTTTAAATAGCCAACTTATGCCAAAATCATAAGTTGGGGGTGTGGAAAGGAAGGAAGAGTGACAATCAAGTGAAGGGCTAAGAAAGATGAAATGAGACTCAACTTTCAAAGTTGTTACAAAAAGAAGGAACCTCTCCTTATAAAAAGAGTCATTGTGATAAAAATATTTTTGAAAAATGAAAATGAAAAAGAGAAGTGAATGATACAAAGGGGATTCCAAATAAATTGAGTGAAAAGTCAAAGTTTGAGCTCTCAAATGAAAAAGAAGGAAAAGTACTTAACAAAAGGTGATGATGATTGCAACAATGCTTTGAAAAGGTATCCCCAAGCCAAATTGATTATACATAAACCCTCAGCTCCATTACAAGCCTAAAAGACCCTTCAGATCTTCCATGAACTAGGTTATGTGATGACTGTAAAATATGGGCAAACTATGGGACAAAGCTTGTATGTGCATCTCTTTTGAGAGAGTGGGAGGTGCATTGATTCCTTACACCTTTGTTGATATACTTTTTGAGGTCATGGAATCATTCTTCATGTGAGGGCAATTGAATGCATGTGTTTAAACATGTTCTTCCATTAAACAAGAAGCTAAAGTGAGCTTGAACCTTTGTTGAGACCAACTAGTCATCATTTGAAGCTTTTTTATCATGATTTAGTAAATTATGATTTTGAGAGTAGTCTTGTTATGGCACTTGCATGTTCGCTCTCATTGAATACTATGGTAGACACCATTATTGAGCTAATTGTGTTCTTGAATTACTTGAGGACAAGTAAAAGTTTAATTTGGGGGTGTTGATGAGTAGTGATTTGCATTCATTTGAGGTCTATTTAGCTTAATAATTAGTGTCATCAATGCCTAATTTTGTCCTATTTTGATAAAATATTGATGATTTGTAGCTATGAAGGCAAATGGACAAGGCAAGGATTGATGTTTGAAAAAATGGCAAAAAAAGCAAAAGGAAGTGCAAACCATATATTATTGACCGCTTAACAAGAAGGGCAGATCTCTAACTAAGCACGACTTCGCCCAAAATGATAGTTCATACTACTTGTATCTATCAAATCACGTCGGTGGATTACAATAGAGAAGATGATGCACCAAATGAGAAAGGCGGCCTTGATAAACATTGCATAAAATTACAGTGTGAAATGAAAAGGGTGACTACTGGAAAGGCAAATGAAGGTGGTACTCGGTGATTCACCGAACGTGAAAGGTTGACTCAATTGAGTTTTCCAACAGAGGTCCAAACATCTGAAGCCTAGAGAATGAAAAGGTGAGCTGAGGAACAAGAGGCGATTCGTCAAACAAGCTCAGCGAGCCTGACTAATGTCGTTGATTGAGTCGCGTGTTGGGTTTTGGGCCTGAATTTGGAAATTTTAAATAACAAAAAGGAGAGAGAAATCATATCATATCAAAGTGTGTATGAAGAGTTCTGAATAAGAGTTTAGAGAGAGAACACTTTTCTCTTATGAAGAACGCCTTCTAGCTTTCGGAGTTTTACAACTTTGTATTTGTAATTGATAAATTGAAGTTGAATCCAAATTGTCTTACTTGTAATTTCTTAATTTCATGTCACCCATGGTTGCTTTCGTAAAATTTATATTTTCTTTGATTTTTGTGATGGGTGGCTAAAACCCTAATATCTAAGGCTGCAATTATGGGATTTGGTATTGATTTAATGTAGTAGGTATTGTGCTATACTCTCTTTTTTGCTTTTGCTCAGACATGAATTTGATCTAATTAGCATGGGTTTAATTTATGAGTTAAGGTTGCAAACTTAATTCCTACTTCTGATATCATGTCGATGCTCAAAAGAGATTGTTTGGAGTGAGTAAGTAGTCTGATACTAGCAATTTAGGTTTGATGTCTATAACTTGCTTGAAATAGAGGTTATGAGTCGGATCTATTTGCCCTATTCTTGAAAAAAAGAATAGAGTAAGGTATTGTGTTGTTTAGATCGTCATTGAGATGAGACCGAAAGGAAATTCTATGCATAAATGCTTTGTGATCGAAAGATTATTAGCATCAATGAGGTTGAATTATCTTATTTATGAATGTTCATCAATAACGAGCAACACAATTACCCCTATGTGACGTCAATTTCCAATCTCTACACCCCTATATTGCTTGTTAACTCTTGAGTTGTTCAATATTTTAGTTTAATTGTGATAATTGATAACCAAAGCTTTTTATTAAATTGATGGAATTATCACCCACTTGCTCTTACTATTACAAATGAGCGATCTTAAAATCCAAATTTCTTGATAGGAATTATCCACGAAATACGATTCCCTGTAGAATTCGACCCCGAATCTTCATTGTATTTTTATTGACTACGATCGTTGTCCCTTTTAATTAGTTTTAACGAGGAAATTTGAGAGTTCTCACAACTACCAATGTTTTGACCAGCTTTAATAGATAATAATATGAATAACATTTTTTGAGATACTACAATCATTTTTCCTACATTTCATTGGGCTAGTCCATCGATTTGGACTACAAATTATGAGCCAACTTTGCTAAGCCTAATGTCATCTCATCCTAGAGGCCCAACTTAGCGTAACATGTCAAATGGTATGGCATGCCAAGTCTAATGAAGAATTCAATAGGATCATGTCATGTGTAAAAATTACCTGGAATGTCACTTAAATTTGATTAGCCAGAGGAAGCATGTATTTATCACAACTCATGTATTCTGTATCTATAAATAGGGTCTTCATAATTCAGAAATTACACCATAATTATAAAAACAAGACAGTTAGAGCTCATGGATCAAATGCCACAGATTTCTCTAGAAGAAAAAAGTTCAAGAATTCAAGCACGCAAGCATTCAAGTTCAAGAACAAGCTCAAAATCTCTTGAATCCAAGTATAAGTCAAGATCAATTTCATCAAGATTCAAGATCAAGCTTACAAGACTTAGAATTTATATTTGAAAAGATGAATCATAGAATTCATAGAGATCGTGATGCTCATATACTGAAATGAAATATTATGATTGTTATGATATTTTCTTGTCTTAATTATTATTCTCTCAATACAAATTTGATTGTTTACAAATTCTTGCACGTTTGGTGGGAGAATTTCTACCTATCCTCTCAACTTTTCAATCATCAAAGAACATCAAAATGGCTTTCAAGAAGATCAACTCCTAATCAACATCCTTTAAGGATGCTAACTCCAAGGTCTCTCCTAAAGTGGAGGTTCCTTGGTGTTACCTATAGAAGTTTTGTAGTTGTTAGAAGGAATAAGGCGACTATGCTGGGACAACAAATACTTCAAGTGTTATCCACATAAACTATTGATTTTGGTTCTTCAACCCCAAAAGGAGTAAGGTCCTCTACAAATTCTTCAAAAGTAGGAAGCAATGTTTCCAAAAAGATCAAGAAGACTCTATGTCTACTTAATCTCTCTAGTTCCAAGAGCTCTACTAAAAAAAAGACTATGATTCCACTAATAAGTCTTCTCCACATTAATCATATGTTTTGAGACCTTTGAAGATCAACTTACATGATAATCCATGCTACTCTCTGATGTCCCAATGATTATATAAGGAATGGTAATTGATACTTTATCCAAGGAGGAACAACTTGCAAACCTGGCAAAGATGGTTGAAGGATTGACCAAGCATAAGCAATATCAAGAATCTCAGATGACACCAAGGCTAATGAAGATCAAATTTACCAAGGTCTGAGTTGTGTCTTGTCCTTGAGTCCTTTCTATGCCTCTCATGTCCTTCTTTCCTTCGCTTGGGACTCACTAGCACACTCTGTGATGCTTTCGTGTTTTATAAGTTGATGGACAATATATATGGAATATTAAATAGAGTTCAAGAAACTCTGCATCTTGTGAAGCAAGTGTTGCTTGTCAAAGAGATGCCAGATTATTCAGAAGGGATGATCCCAATTGATCGGTTGAATGAATTCATCAAAGGGACCATCAAAGATAAATATGAAGTCTCCACCAAGTTTTCTCATATGTATTCCAAGCCGCACATTGCAAGGATTAATGACTTCAAAATGTCTGCCATTTATCAACCTCCTAAATTTCAACAATTTGAGGACAAAGAAAATTTGCAGCAACATATTGCACACTTTGTGGAGACATGTAATAATGTTAGGGCCTATGTAGACTCTACTCCCTAAAAGCAAATGTCTTTAATTGATACACGAATCTCGAGCCTAATTCTATTGATAGTTAGGAGCAACTAGAACATGAGTTTCTTAATCGATTCTATAGTACAAGGCATGTAGTGCGCATGGTAGAATTCATGAATACTTACAAAAGAAAGGATGAACCAGTTATTGAATTCATAAATCAATAGAGAAATCCAAGCCTAAATTGAAAAGATAGATTTAGTGAAGCTTTTGTAATAGGAATGTGTATCCTAGGAATGCACTGGGAGTTTCTCTATATCTTTCAAGGAATTAAGCCAAATTCCTTCATAGATATAGATACACGTGCTCACAATATGGAGTTGAAGATCTAGCCAAAGTCCTTCAAATATCTACCCTAAGCCTACACCCTAGATGTGATTGGCACTCGATGCCATTATTGGCCCAAGCGTACCTATAACATAGCATTGGGCATGAGCATACATCTAATTATGAGCGGAAGAATACATTTGAAAGCATTTGAAAAGACAAGTTTCATAAGACAACAGATCTCATAAATTAAGTCGTAGAAATTTATAACCATTTTTAAATGACATGAAGGTTTAAACATAGCATAACTATTTATCTATCTATGAAGCCTCTAAACATAACTGAATAGTGCCAATCGGGACAAGGCCCCTACTATGCCTTGAAAGAAAACACAACTCTCTAAAATAGGTAGACTAAGCCCCAAAATAGGGAGGGACTCATCAAAAGAAAAAGATATGAAACCTAGACAGCGAGCTAATCATGTGTCTATGTACTTGAGTCTACATCAATAAATAAATAAATGCAGTACCCCCAGCAAAAGGAACGTAAGTACATGTGGAATAGTATCATATGTAAAATGGCAGAATGAAATGTAAGGTACATATGAGATCAATCGATAAAACTAATAATCATAACATATGAAGATTAACAGATAAGGACGTTTAGACTACCTTAAGTATACGTCATTCATCATATTTTAGTTCAATATGGGAGTCTAGTAGTGTAACTGACATAAACGACCATATGAGTGCATGAAATCTGATCTCGGCCCAATAAACTAAGCCATCCCATACCTTGATGGTATGAGACATATGTGTACATACCATGTGGATCAATAACTAGACCTAACCAGGGGAATACAAGGAGTCACCCGAACCAACAAAATGATCCTTCAAATATGTCGGCAAACATAGTTTCAGGCGTTTGCCATTTAGACTATGTCTTTTCACTATACTATTTAACTCCGTCAAGTTCATGACGTCATGTGTTATCCCGAAGGCTCATATTCAAAATATTCAAGGACCATAATTCATAAACTTCATTCATATCATCATGTCATGAGGATATAGTTCATGTTTCATAGCTTTACATTCATTAGAGACATATATCATTTCATAATAATAATATTATAGAATCATAAGATAGCATCGTAAGTTCTAACATTTTGAAACTTGCATAACTCGTAGTTTTAGGGTTCTAAACGTAAGAATTTCAAATAAAACATCAAGAAATCGTCATAGAGTTGTCAAGAAGTCATAAATAAAATCATTGTAGTAGTTTTCAAGATAAGAATTTTTTTGTCACGATCCGAGACTGCCCCCTAGTTATAACATTGTGCTTAGAGTCATAAGTGCCCCCACCCAAACCCTTGATACTAGCATAGTCATGAGCAATTAAATATGAGCATGTAAAAGAATTAAAAATGGCTGAACGGAAGCATAATTATGGAATATTGGTTCTATAACACCTCAAATTTTGAAAAGGTAATAGGTTGCATGAATTTTTGTCTACTGATTCGGGTCAACAAGACCTGTCTACGGTTTGTAGAACTTCCCACAGGTCATAAACCAGTCTCGTAGAAAGGGAGAAAATATTTTTTGAAAATTAAGTTTCCAAAGTTTTGTCTACAGTTGACTAGGATAGTCCATCGATGGTCTACGGGTCATAGGTAGGTCTCGTAGGAAGGTCCCAAACTTAGTAATATTTTAAAGTCAAAGTTGAGTTTTATGATTGGATTCTATGGGCCATAGAAAGTTCTATAGACCATAGACATGTTTCATCAAAAGTTGGTCAAAATGAAGGCTTCTAAACTTTTTACGGTTGACTAGGACAGTCCGTAGAAAGTCCTACGGACTGTAGGTCCAAACCATAGAATGATCCGACAATTATTCTTATTGGCCTTTTGATATTTCCTAAATGTCTTAAGCCTATGATATGTCATTTTGGCCTCTATCCTAAGCCCTATATAAAGACTTTATGTCCTAAATCAACCCACTTTAAGCCCATTCTCCTAGTTCCCCAAAAACCCAACTAAATTTATTCTCCCAAATTCCCTCTCAACCTATGGAAGAAGAAGAAGCTAGGGTTCACTACAAGGTCTTCAATTCAACCTTCATCTTGGGATTTGAGAAGCAAGGTATGTGGGTATTCACCCATGGAGTTTATTCCTCCATGGGGTCCACAAGGTTTTCAATTGATCAAATTAGGGTTCTTCTTAATTCTATATGGGTTCCATTCAATTATGATTTTTATTGTTGTTTTAAATCTTCTATTGCATGATTTGAAGTAAAATACATGATATCTAGTTGAATTTTTATGAAACTAAGCATGATCCATGATTTGCAATTATGAACCTATGAAAAACCCATGAACCTATGAACTATTAATTTTGAAGGATTATATATGCATGTCTTATGAAAATGATATTTATGGTGATAGGGTGATTTTAGATGAAAGTATCAATATTGTTGTGAAATATTTTCTCACATACGAATATGATCATGATTGTGAAAGGTATTTCTCACGTATGGATTCATATTGGTGAAAGGTTCTCTCACCTATGTTTGATTTTTAATTTAAGGAGCTATTTTATGTATTGATTTAAGATGTGAATTGGTATTGATCATTATCTTTCCTATGTTATAATGATATTTGACTTTTATCAATTCTGTTGGGATTTAGAGTTAGCACCGAGAGGGCTTGAGGTGGAGGCTCAAATAGGATAGTCTCTAGTAGCAACCTCTAGTTTCTAACTATGTGCCTCCGTAGAATTGTCTTAAATGACCCGGATTTCATGGCATAACTCTCATGGTCTTATTGTCGGTTAAAGATAATATCTCACAAAATGAGTATGTTTCTTCAAAGTTTTCTAATATCTGTTATTTTAACTGTGTTGACCATATTTTATGAGTTATGTGGTGTTACTTCTTTAAGGCTTCGAAATGTTCAAATATTAGTCATGTATTACATGTTTAAGTTATCTATGTTATCATGTTTATTTATATATTGTCCCATACTTAGTACATTCCATATGCTAATGCATACTTGTGCCTACATTATCTCATAAATGTAGGGTCCGACGCCTCTACCTCTCATACTTGTGGATAGTTGATCATTCTACAGGATTCAAGAGTTGGTGAGTCCTCATGTTCTAAGGACCGAGACACATTTACTTGATTTATGTCTTTCTAGTTTTGGGATGATGTATGTTGTGTACGGCTTACGTCCCAACCACTTCTTTTGTTATTTAGATGGTTTGTTGAGACTATGTTAGACTTCCGCTTCGTCAAACTCTTTTATGATATAAGAATGCTTCTTTTGAAATATTTATTTCTATTATCTTGTATGATGTATGCGAGGTGAATTGTCTAGTCTTTTAGGGTTCTATATACCATGTTATACCTAGGGTATACTTTGGGTTGGGACATGCTCAATATATTATTGAACAAAGTTTTGAATACAACAAATGTAATGTGAAATGAATCAGAAATAGAATAAATTGAATACAACAATTCTAACTGTCTATGAATCCTCTACTAATACTAATTGTAATAAGCCAGGACATGACCCTTTCTCCCTTTAATTAATACAAGCGAATAGAAATAACATACTAGAACTACAAACTGACTTAAGTACTCGAAATAAGAGAACTCATCACCTGCTTGCTAAAATATGTGATCTAACTAGCTAGGATCCTCATAGTAAGAACATGAATCTACATCACATGAAAAATGTAAACACAAGAGGTATGTGAATTAGTCCTTTGAATGTACTGAGTATGAGATATATGTATGGTAATTTGTAAAGCTAGACATTATGAATCCGAGATGCTAAATTAAATATGAAACTGAAATACATAAACTAATGCAATGACCAAGTAGTAAAAAAAGCCGCTGATAGATACTGAAATAACTTAATGTAAGGTCGCAATATTCTTAAAATCATAACATAAGCTTAAATCATAGTCGTTGAAAAAGCATAAATACTATTGAAGAAATCATAGTTCTTTTGTGGGATATTTGCCGTTAACCAATAATAAGACCATGTGAGCTATAATATAGAATTTGGTGTAACCCTCATACCGAAAAGAGAGAGTGTACTTGCCAAGGTAGAACTCCATATAATTCATAATTGCTAAGGTGGATTCACTAGCTTGGGTCATTTAAGAAAGTCCTACGGGACACGTAGTTAGGGACAAGGAGATTGCTTCTAGAGACCCGACCTCTACTAACAGGAGAGCCTCCATCTCAAAGTCTGCTAGGTGCTACGTAAAATCTCAATGGCATAGACAGTCATAATCATATAATAGTCAAAATATTTGGAAAGGCAACAACTAAGACTACCAATCCAATAATAAGTTCATATTAGAATAGCTCATTTAAAACCCATAATTTCATAACTTCATTCATTAAGACACTTACCTATCTAAAAATCTAAATCATGATTCCTTTCAAATGCGAGAAAACCTTTCACAAATCATTGACATTTTATCTTAAAAACATATTTCATAAAATAAGCATAGGCTTGAGTTCATATGACATAAATGAAAGACATGTAATTAAGTTAAATCATGCATAATAAGATTGAATATAAGTAATTGAATCACAATAAATTAAACCCATGTAGAATAACATAAAACCCTAGATTTTGGGTGAAATCAAATTGAAGTAAAATATATTTTATTGAAATATTTCTTAAATAATGCACTTGAAATTAAATATAAGAGTACTTTCTTGAAAATAATGCACTAGAAGTAAAATATATTTTCTTGAAGCTGTTCTGAAATAATGCACTTGAAATTAAAGATAATTATACTATCTTGAATACTTCTTGAAAATAATGCAATTGAAGTAAAATATATTTTCTTGAAACTCTTCTAAAATAATGCTCTTTGAATTAATGATAATAATGTTGTGAAAGTGTGGATGCCATAATAGGCATGTGGATTATGTGTGTGATTAACATGATAGGGAATGTATAACTTTTGTAAGAGTTTGGTTAGCTGTTGAATGCCACAAATAACCTCATGTATATGGCCTATAAATAGTCATTATCTCATTTACAAAGAAGAGATGGTAATACATATACAATTATTTGTTTCTCTCTTTTCACTTTAGTTATGTTCTATTGTTCTTCATTTTCTTTTTAAGTTGTTACTTTTAGTTATTTTATAACACGTTATCAGCACGAGTCTCTACCAGTTCAACTAAACACTTTGAAAGCTTCGAAGGTAAAAAAATTCCTTTTAAAATAATGTCAAATGTTTATAAACATGAATTTCTTGCTTTGGATATATTGGAAAAGGGATACTTATCTTGGGTACTAGATGCCGAAATTCATCTTGAGGCGATGGGTCTAGCAGACACTATCCAAGACAAAAATCGGGCATCCAATCAAAATTGTGCCAAGGCAATGATTTTTCTCTGTCATCACCTTGACGAGGGTTTAAAATTTGAATACCGCACAATTCTTGTGTTGTGGAATAATTTAATAGATAGATATGATGACCTGAACTTGGTTGTCCTTCCACAAGCACGTTATGAATGAATCCATTAGAGACTTCAAGACTTTAAATCTATCAGTGAATATAATTCTTACATATTTAAGACTATCTCACAATTAAAATTATGCAGAGAAAATATCATTGACCATGATATGCTGGAGAAAATATTTTCCACTTTTCTTGCCTCGAGTATGCTCCTACAGCAGCAATATCGAGAAATGAGATTTAAAAAATATTCTGAATTAATTTCATATATCCTTGATGTTGAACAACATAATGACCTACTGATGAAAAATCATGAAGGTCGATCTACTGGTTCTATATCATTTCCTGAAGTGAATACGGTAAATTTTCACCAATCTAAGCGCAGAGAGGTTGTGGTCGTGGTCGAGGAAGAAATTTTAATATTGGTGATTTTCTTGAACCAAATAATAACCTTCACCAATATCAATGTAAAAAAAGGGATGAAAATCATGAAGTGGTGGAGAAGAAAAATTCAGACAACAAATGTTATCGCTATGGTAGAAAAGGGCATTGGTCACATACCTTTCGTACGTTAAGGCACCTGATTGAGTTGTATCAAGCTTTTCTGAAGGAGGTGAAAAATAATGCAGAAGCAAAATTCCTCTAAAGATAATGTTGAGCCCATGCATCTAGATGTAGTGGATTTCTTTGAAAATCCCGAAATGTAGATCACCTTATAGGTGATGGATCTATAATAATCTAACTTTGTTACATTCTCATTGTTTGTATGAACTAGTATGAATATGTTTTCCTAGTCTTGTAAATAAATAAAGGTTGTTTAATGTTTTGATTAGTAATAATATTATAATATTTTACTTCATTTATATCTTTTATCTTGAAGAATATACGAATACCCCTAAATTTTATTTGGATCAATGATCAATCGTGAAGACATTTAAATAGTTGATAGTGGAACAACACACGTCATATTCAAAGATGAGGAATATTTTTCTTACTTCCTTAGAAGGAAATCAATGTTACTACAATTTCTGGTGATTCAAACTTGATAAAAGGCTCCGTAAGAGCTACTATATTTCTGCATAAGAGGAAAAAACATGTTATAGAAGATGCATTGTTCTCTTCTAAATTACTAAGAAACCTGATAAGATTTATAGATATTCACCGAAATGGATATTATGTTTAGACAATAAATGAAATGGATATTGAATATCTTGGTATTACCAAAAATATCTCAACTTAGAAATATGTGTTGGATAAATTACCAACTTTGTCTCCTTTCTTATATTATGCAAAAATAACCATAATTGAAGCACATTCTATCGTAAACGAAAAGTTTACTGATTTAAAAACTTTTGTGCTTTGGCATGACCCAATAGGTCATCCAAGATCAATAATGATGAGACAAATCATTGAAAATTCAAATAGGCATCGGTTAAACAACCTAAAGATTCTTAAAAATGATGAATATTCATGTGTTTCTTGTTGTCAAGGAAAATAGATTACTAGGTCATCACCATTGACGATTAACAATTAATCTCCTAAAGTTTTAGAACTTATACATGGGGATATTTGAGAACCTATTCATTTGGGCTCATGTGTACCTCATTTGGGTTGTTAAGATATTTTACGGTCCTAATAGATGCATCTTCAATATGGTCTCATGTGTGTCTCTTATTGTCTCGCAACTTGGTGTTTGTGAAATTATTGGAACAAATTATACGATTAAGGGCACAACTTCCAAATTATACCATTAAGGTTATTCACCTTGATAATGCTAGGGAATTTAAATCCCAAGCTTTTGATGATTATTGTTTATCAATTGGGATAAAAGTTGAATATCATGTAGCTCATGCATACTCAAAATGGTCTTGTTGAGTCATTTATTAAGCGCCTCCAATTGATAGCACGACCGCTACTTATGAAAACAAAGTTGTCCACTACCATTTGGGGTCATTATATTTTACATGGAGCATCACTTGTTCATATTAGATCAACTCAATATAATAAATACTCTCCGTCACAATAAGGGTTTGGTCATGAACCAAATATTGTTCATATAAGAATTTTTGGATGTGTTGTATATGTGCAAGTAGCACCATCACAACGCACTAATATGGACCCCCAAAGAAGGTTAGGAATATATTTTGAGTTTGATTCACCTTCCATAAATCACTAACTTGAGTCATTGACGGGAGATTTATTCATTACAAGATTTTCAGATTGTCGATTTGATGAAACACATTTTCCGCAATTAGGGGAGAGAAAAAAGAACTTAAAAGAGAAATTGCATGGAAATTTTCATCATTATCTCATTTCGATCCACGTTCTCGAATATGTGAAAAGGAGGTCCAAAAGATCATCCATTTGCAGAATATAGCAAATGAAATGTCAGACGCATTTACTAATTTGAAAAGGATAACTAAGTCGCATATTCATGCAGAGAATGTGCCTATTCTAATTGATGTTCCAACAGGACCATCTAATAGTGTCATAGCTTCTAAATCTCATACGCGCAGTAGACCATTAGTTTCAAAGGATAAAAATACTAGATAAAGAAGCGTGAAAAATGACACTATAAAAGAATCTCATGAAGAGATTCAAGATCTGATCAATTCTAATATTTCTAAAGAAATCAGTGATCCTGAGTCTCAAGTGAATGAAGAACTATCAATAATCTTTTCTTAAAATGGGATAAAGTTTAATCGATCAAAATAATGGTGGATAATATTTTTGCATAGAACCTTGCACTTATCATTATGCAAAACATTGAGTATCTTGAACCTCTGTATGTCAAAGAATGTTGACGAAGATGTGATTGGTAAAAATGGAAAGACGCAATTTAATCAAAATTAAATTCACTTGCTAAACGTGAGGTTTTTGGACCATTAGTCCAAACGCTTGATAATGTAAAATTAGTTGGCTATAAATGGGACTTTGTATGAAAACGTATTGAGAGAAATGAAATTGTAAGATACAAGACACGCCTTGTTGCACAAGGATTTTCTTAATGACCCGGAGTCAACTACGAAGAAACATATTCATCGACTATGGATGCAATAACTTTTCGATATATCATTGATTTAGTTGTACATGAAAATCTTGAAATACATTTGATAGATGTAATTACAACTTATCTTTACGGTTCACTTGATAATAAAATTTATATGAAAGTCCCAGAAAAATTTAAAATGCCTGAAGCATATTGTTCAAAATCTCCAGAAATGTATTTAATCAGATTGCAAAAGTCATTATATGGTTTAAAGAAATCAGGGCACATGTAGTATAATCGCCTCAGTGAGTACTTGATAAAAGAAGAGTATACAAATGATGTCATTTGTCCTTGTATTTTTATCATGAAAACAACATCAGGATTTTTATTCTTGTTGTTTATATTGATGAAATTAATCTCATTGCAACTCCGGAAGAAGTCCAAAAGATAATTGAACATCTAAAGAAAGAATTTGAGATGAAAGACCTTGGAAGGACAAAACTTTGTCTTGGTCTGCAAATTGAGTAATTAGCAAATGGGGTCTTCGTCTATCAACCTGCCTATACTGAGAAATTTTTGAAACAATATTACATGGAAAAAGCACATCCATTAAGTACTACAATGGTTGTTCGATCACTTGAAGTGAGTAAAGACTTGTTCCAACCTCAAGAAGAGAATGACGAACCTCTTAGTCCTAAAGTACATTATCTTAGTTCCATTAGTGCACTTATGTATCTTGTTAGTACTACGAGGTCTGACATAGCATCTTATGTTAATTTTTTAGCAAGATATAGTTCTTCCCCTATACGAAGACATTGAAACGGAATTAAACATTTATTGTGATATCCACAAGGACCCAGTGATATTGGTTTATTTTATACTAACAAAGATAGTGCACATCTTGTTGGTCATACAAGTTATTTATCTGACCCACATAAAGCTCAAACTCAAATAGGCTAGCTGTTTAGATACGAACGTATTGATATATCATGGCGATCTACCAAGAAGTCCATTGTCTCTACTTCTTCAAATCATACTGAGAAAATAGCTATTCATGAAGCAGGTAGAGAATGTGTATGGTTGAGATCAGTGATACATTTCATCAAAGAAAGATGTGGTTTGAAGTGTGATGTCAAGGTACCCATAGTCCTCTTTGAAGACAATATTACATGCATAGCTCAATTAAAAGGAGGCTTCAAAAAAGGAGATAGAATGAAACACATTTTATTATGTGCCCCATTATGAACCTTCCATTATCATCAGGAACATCACCATTATCAAACCCACTTCTCATCCATTGACATTCCGGCAAGAGAAAATATGGTGAATTTTTTTCCGACAAGTAAAAGTCTTCATGGATAGTATCCTTATCATATTCCCCACAATTTCTCTTAAATTTCATTTCTACACATTTTACTAATGTTGGGGGATTCTGAAGGGATATACCAAAAGTAGTATATGGGCATAACAAAAAATTTCAACTTAATTTCATTCTTTACTTAAGATTGGTGAAAGTAGCAAACAAAATTAAAATATTGAAGTTAATCTAATTGGAAAATATATTATGGTCCAGTTGAATTTTTTATTCCCCGTTTCGAAGATACCCCAATTTGTGGTTAAATTCAAGAATGTGAAATTAGAGTGAGCGTTTGAGAGAAGAGCTTGTGAAGGTGCTGGAAACTGAAAAGTTTGTTCTTTATTTGATATGGGTTCCAGCAAAAAAATAGATTTTTTAAATTTTTTATTTTATTACTTTGATTTGGGAGTGATAA
>JAJOOR010002942.1:0-78986 GCA_036250505.1 Solanum acaule
AGGTACATATGATTTGTATGCACCAGCTTGAGGGGGAGTGTTAGAATAGAAATAAGTATTTCCTACTTAGAATAGGAATAGGAATAGGAATAGGAATAAGAATAGGAATTCTAGTTGGAAAAGGATTCCAATGTAGTGTCTATAAATAGGGTCTCAATGTAATTATTTAGATACACAATTCAATATTATTTTTCCCATATATTTCTCACACAACTATTTTTAGAAACCATGAAAAATACTGGCAATGTAATTGTTGATTATTTTTCAACATTTCGTGTCAAAAAGTACTAGCAATGTAATGGTTTGAGCATCTGCATAGTCAAATTTTTATTTCCATTTGAGGCAGCAGCTGATATCTATGAAACATACACAATTTCCTTGTTCCAGATCGGACAAAGCTAATGCGTAGACAGCTGAAAGGTTCTACATAAATGGAAGCATGTTAACCTGTTAAGGCATACCTTTCTTGGCCTTTTGGCTAAGATCAAGTGTAGTAACTGTTCTTATCAGTTTAATATCTCATATGTAGTCCATCGGTTCACGTGATATTAACTTATTTTTTAAGGGGGAGGGTCCATCCAGATAGCTTGCTAAATGGGGCTTTGCGTCTCACCTAGGTTTTGCACTACAACCCAGGCCAGGCGTAGCCCACCAATTCTAGTTCAATTGTTTTTCATCTGGGAACGGAAATGGAAATATAGCCTAATCTTTTTGTTACTCATTACCAATGATTTATACTCAGAGTTGTGTGTAAGTTACACAAAAATCTCATGGAAATTAAAGGCAACATCTCTCCACCTAAAACATATACATCCCAACAATCTTTGTTTAATTTCCAAGAAAATTAAGTTGGTAGACAATATGAATCATCAGTTATTTATGCCAGTTGATGATCACTCGAGGAAAAACCCAATTTTCTTGTAGCATCAACAACCATTATTGGATATTTGTATGTGTTGCAAAAATGAAACATGTGTAGTTTCAGAAATTAGTAATGGCAAAAGCACAAACACAGAGATTAAGGTAAAAGAAGATACAATTTGTCTAGCATCCACAATGTGAGTCCCATCCTGCACATAGTGTGTTTACCAGATGTCAGGATTTAAGGGATTGTAAAAACATAAATGATCTAATCATTCATAAATCCTATAAATTATTCACGACCGTAGAACTACATAATTTTCACATACAATTAATAGCTATAGTAATTCAATCAAGAATATATACCAAAATAAACTATATTGTTCTTCGAGAATCATGACTTGAATTGAGTGGAAGTCTTCTCTTAATTGATCTTTAGAAGTTGTTTCTCTCCCTTGCCTTACACTTTTATAATAGTTTTCAGGGATAAGATTAAACTTAATGGCAGAGAGGACCCTTTTTAGTCTGGAGAGTTTTAGACGTTATTCCCATGTTCTATCATTGTTAGTAGTGAATATGGGTAGTTTTAAAACAACAGGGTAACTTCTCCTTTTTTATGGGTAGTTTAAAGTTACTAGGTAACTTCCTCATCACTATGGGTAGTTTAAAACTACTAAACTTCCCCATACATGTTTAGTATTTAACTTATTTTAATTATTAAGCCAAAATATAATTAAGTGGGCCATAGAAATTTACAATCTCCCATTTGGCGCACGATCTTCAACTTATTGTTTAATATGAATGTTAATCGTCTCTTCATCTACTTGCTTCCATTGGTCTCTTCGGACCTCATACTTGTATCTCTCGCTGAAACTTTGTGACCCTCAACTTGATGCACTCAGTTTCAATATTTTTCCTTCAAGCACTTTCAAGTTATGTATCGCTGATATACTCCTCTTTTAATCGCATTTTCTTTTCCTTGTCTTAAGATCGATGTGTTGAATCCTTTCAAGACTAATACCACCATTTTATGAATAAAAAAACTAACATAAACTAGAGGATTAAATTTGTCCATTTATTGATATAACCTAAGCACATATAACCAGTTAAAAAATTGGATTCGCATAATCCTATATTCACAATCGACGTCTATTGTCCTTCTCCTATAAGATATGAAAACCTAAAGAAGGAAATGTTATTTACAAAACTTCAATTATTAATTGCCTTTTCTTCTCCACCGCAATCAATAAATTATCTCCTCTCTTTTCTCATTTACACAAATATCAGTCTAATAGTTTTGTTTCTGTTGAGTAGTTTTCTAGGGTTTTATTGGTGGCGCCGAGAGAAACAACATCAAACAATCTTCTTTCAGTGCGTAATATTACCCCTAACATTATTGTAGTTACCCTTATGTTTTGTTCCAAGACTTTGATCGGCTTGATAGCGGGTTTGGATTTATCAATTTTAGAAACATCAATAACTCCAAGGAGGCTAAAGACACGCTCCAAGGAGGCTTCTTTCATGGAAATCCTCTTAGGATCGAATTCGCTAAGCAAACTTAGAGATAAACAAAAATAAAAACTAGGTAAAAAGATGACACATATGCTTCTTTTCGTATGTGTCAAAAATGAAAAGATGACTTATATATAGAGAAAACATTCGATGAAGATAAATGATCTCAAGACATTAATAAGGATAAAAGAGTCTAAAATCCCTTCTCATGGATGTTTGTTAAAGAGACTGTAAAAAAATCACGGCAGATAAGTTTAAATGTAGAGGTAAAAAACAAGAAGAGTTAACCAGGCTTTGAGATAGATAGTATTTGGGACTTAAACAATTTCCACAGTAAGAACACTCTGTTAGACCCTTTTATGCTTGAACAAAATCCAAAAACAATTCTTAGAATTTCGAAATAAAAATTTACTTCAAGATATATGTGGACAGCCAAAAACTTTTCCAAGTTTGAGATATTATAGATTCATCTTTTTAAGGGATGGATGTATTTTTTTCCACCCTTAATTAGAGTTCTAGAGCCCTAAGACCGTAGAAATTCCTAGTTTGGAGCATTTTCCCCTTCAATAAGTCCTACATATCATGAGGGTTTATCGAACAAGTGAGTACAAAATAATAAATAGATAAACAAGAAAAGTGAGACGTGATTATGAAACAAGATAATTCTTCAGTACATAATACCACTAAAACATTTGGTGCCATGAGCTATCCCAGCATCTTGATCTATTCTAAAGTAAAACTGTCAATCAACATATCTCCAAGACTATGGCAAAACAGTAACATCCGATGTAGGCATACCAGCAGACGCTCCTGCAATTCCTTCATCGCTACTTGATTGCTGAAAATTACTTACTTGTAACAAGGTCATCGGTTAAAAAAGACCTTTCTTGGGAAACCTGAGAAGGAGTTATCTCTAGTGCATCCACGTATCTAAGTTGATAAGACTCTGGTGGAACGGATGTGACACTAGGTGTATGAGGTGCAGACTTTAGAACAAAATCATAAATACATGCCAGACCATCAACTATTAAAACCTTCCTAATGAAGTCTAAAGGGGGCACCAAGAACATGTTGGTTCCATCATTAAGTTTTGCAACCCCAACACGATCTTTGAACTGAGGTACCTCAAAAACATTGCGTATGAGGTAAAATCTTTATTTGTATCTCTGGCAAGAAACATAAAATGATGAACCCGAAAACAACATCTTAATAGTGTTTAGTCGACTTGTCTAACCCCATTCCGTCTAAGTTGTTGACTACATCAGGGTTACAACATAGAAAAATTTAAGCACTTTAATGTAGCTGAAAAAATCCATACAAAATATTTAACTTTTTTAAGAATTATATGTACTGTGTGAATTCAAAGAAAGATCAAAGATGCATAAATTCTATGGTAACAGCTTCTCTTGACACAATTTTGTAATTAGTTCATAAGAAATTCTATCAAATCATACTTCCATCTCAGATTCAATACTTTCTCCAATAGGAACACAGAAAGCACGACACACAGATGTTCCATTCTTGGCGATAATTCCACGCCATATATAGTCATGGAAAGAATATATATGAATGCTTGATCTTTCTTTGGATTAGCACAATATGTAAAATTCTTATTTAAGTTAAATATTTTGTGTGTATTTTTTCAACTAGTTTAAAGTGCTAACATTTTTCTTTTTGCAGCCTGATGTAGTGACCTGCTCAACAAAAACAGGGTTAGAATTATGTATAAGTTTAATTAATCATATCATATCATATTATTCTAAAAGATGGAAGCCACAAAGATAAAATTTGAAATATCATTTTACCCCTATTCTAATTTAAAATGTTATAAACTATCGAAATAGTGAAATATCAATTAATAAAAATGTTTCTGAAACCTTTTCACCTCCTTACATTATTGCAAGCTGAAGAGTAATAAAGTAATCAGATTAATCTATAAGTTAAACTATCTTAAATGCATGCATTTAGTTTGAACTGATAATACGAATGATATTGGTAAATAACATGGCAAAACTTTTCATATATCGGAAGAATATCGGCAATTTAAAGAATAGTTAATATTTATGCAACTTAATGAAATCCTATCGAATATTAAATAGTTTGTAGATGTCAAACCTTTTGTTTTCCATCATTTTGTATCAATCAACTAATGATGGACTTATGTTGAATTTTGCTCATTAAACATCAAATATAAATAGATATCAATACTTTCATCATAGAATGATACAAATTAACCAGGTATGTAACAATTTACCCTCGATTTGTTAGTTCTACATTTTCTTTGCTCATTTTTTCTTTCAAATAATTAAGTAAAATTGTGATGCTTTTTTATATTCTATGTAAATTTTATGAAATGACACTTTGTTGTTTGTTATGCGAAATAGAAAACTACTTTGAGGGTTTATTATAAAGGGTTCTCCTTCAAGTTCTTAGTTTAATAATCAATTAGTCAATTCCTTTCTGTTTTGTGTGACAAAATTGACAGAATCATCATCACTTATATGATCTGCCTGCTATTATAAATTCTACGGTTTGTTTTATACCTGAATAATGTTATAAAATATAGAATTAGTTTTTCAAGGGAGAAAGAGAGCAACATTGAGGAATTATGAGCTTTTCTTTGTTCCTAATTTGTTGTTTTTAATTTATGCTCTTTTCAAGTTAAATATTGCATTGTTTTATTTTTTGATAATACTGTCCTATAATATATTGTACCAAATTTATCTTTTATGATAAGTTTAGATTAAAATTGATAAACGTGCAACACACGTTTCGAGAACTAGTTATTAATATGAAAGATGGACAAATAATTGTCCCCGTCTTAATGACGTAATTGCTTCAAGTTTTAAGAACTAGGGAAAGTGTACATAATCTATAGTCTTAATTAAGGTCGCAATTTTACGTCATAGATATACACAAGTAAACAAAATGGCGAGATCACGTTTATGCATTTTGATCAGAATCCTCTTAAAAACTATAAAGGTTCTTTGATTCAAAAAATGAGTACACTCAATCCTAGGTTTGACACATGAGTGGAGGTCACGTTTACGCGCCTTGAAAAATGTATAGATGAGTTGAGCCACAACTTTGTGTCTTAGTTAACACTAGTTAAATTCAACAATTTAAGTGAAACATATGGAAAAAAATTAATCCAAGATTAATTTAAGTAAAGTAAGAGTTGATAAAAGCGACTGTGTTAGAACCATGGGATCCAGGGGTGCCTTATACCTTTCCTAGATCAACAACATTTCTTATCTGGTCTTTTCGTTTTTGCAGATCAAATAAAGGAGTCATTTTCTTTTGATGAAGGATTTAAAAAGTGTGTCTTGGAACACCATAGCTCAATTTCATTTGTGACTCTGCAGCTCATGTTCTCATAGAATTTAATAATTCTAACGAATCTAAGAAAAATTAAATAGGAAACACGTGCAACGCACATGCCTTGAAATGGCTTTATAGAGATATATAATCTAAGCAGATGTGACCACTTATAACTTTGGATTCACATAAACATCTATTTGAAACTATCACCTCTTCTGCTAGAAAACGTAAAAAAAAATGTCATTCACAAAGCTTAACTTACTGAATTGCCTCTTCTTCTCCGGTGCAATCAACAATATATCTTCTCTTTTTTCTAGTTTGGCCGAATCTCGAATATATAGTTTGTGTTCTATGGTTAATTTTTTGTGTTGAATAGCTTTATAGGGTTTTCATAATGGTGATGCTAGGAGAAACACCGACAAAGAATCTATGGTTGGGTTATCTAGCCCATGACTTCACCGATCACAATTTAATGTCTCTATTCAAGATGTAAGGCCTACTTGATAGCGCAACCTCATATTCCTCTCACAGGTTTGGCAATTTCTATTTCTGTAACATAAACAACTCTAAGGAGGCTAAAATCTCCCTTTGAGGATACTTTTTCATGGATTTTCACTTGGGATAAAATTAGCAAAGCCGGTTTGCATTTTTGTTTTTATATTTTTTCTTTATTTAATTCAAATGGATTTTGTTGTTTATCGTCAAGTAGTTGTTAAAATTTGTTTGTGAAATCATCAACATTGTGCTTTCCTATCATCAATAGGAAGTGATTACCTTTCTCTACACATTTGCAATTAAAGTAAACTAGCCAAACTAGTTTTGTGGTAATAATAATAATAAAAAGAGCAGAAAATAGAAAGAAGATTCTTATTGTAAAGAAAGAGAACAACTTACCAAGAAACTAATGTCTTGAATAGAAAAGAAAACACACATACACTAGAGGATTAAATTTGTCTATTTATCGATATAACTGAAGTAGATATGACCATTTATAAATTTGCATTCGTATAATTCTATCTTTAGAATCCACGCCTATTGTCCTTCCCCATAAGATATGAAACATAAATAAGGAAATGTCATTTACAAAACTTCACATATTTAATTGTCTTTTCTTCTGCGCCGTAATCAACAAATTATCTCGTCAATTTTCTCATTTACCCAAATCTCAGTCTGATAGTTTTCTTTTTGTTGAGTAGTTTTCTAGGGTTTTATTAATGGCGCCAAGAGAAACCCCATCAAACATTATTCTATGGGTGGTTCATCTTGGTCATGACATTATCGATGTTGACCTAATGTATTTGTTCCAGAACTTTGGTCCGCTTGATAATGTAATGACATATACCTCTCGCCTATGTGGATATATCCATTTTAGAAAAATCAATGACTCCAAGGAGGCGAAAGATGCACTCCGAGGATCCTTCTCTCATGGAAATCTTCTTAAGATCAAATTTGCTAAGTCGGTTTGTTTTATTGTTTATCTTTGTTTCTTCCTTCTTTGATTGGATGGATTTTTATTGTTTCTTCATAATTATATGTCCTTGACAAACGAAACTCAACAAATAATTATGATGAAACAATAAAAATCCATCTGAACCATTCAAAAAAGAATCACCAGCTTAGCAAATTCGATCCTAAGAGGATAGCCATGAAAGAAGGATCATTGAAACATGTTCTTAGCTTCCTTCGGGTCGTTAATGTTTCTAAAATCAATAAATCTGAACCAATAAGACATATATGTGGTTACGCTATCTATGAGGCCAATGTTCTAGAACAGAGACATTACTCAAACATCGGTAACGTCAAGGGCAATATTACCGACCGACATATTGTTTCATGGTGTGTATCCTGATGCCATTAATAAAACCGTTGAAAAATAGTTAGCACAAACAAAGCTATCAAATTGAGATTTGCAAAAATGAGAAAATATAGAAGAAAATGTATTGATTGCAGCGCAAAAGAAAAGGCAAATAAGTAAGTGAATCCGTTTTCAAAGAGATCTTGAAGTTGAACAGTAAGCTCCTTGAGCTCTGCAAGATCCATCTGATATGGCGGAATATAAATAGGCCGAGTACTCAGCTTAAGCTCAGTAGGAAATTGAATATCACGCTATGTGGTAGGCCAAGTTGGTTCATAAGAAACACATCCTCCCCACTCACATTACATACATAAGCTAAATAAGACAAACACCTCCTAGAAACATGGCACTAGACACTAGCTTCCGAGCATGAAAAAAAAATATAATTCCAACTGGTGTGCTACGAATGGAGCCCTGCCACACCACCGGGGGAATACTAGGCATGGCTAAGGTAACATTCTTAGAGAAACAATCTAAAACCGCATGGTAGGGAGATATCTAGTCCATGCTTAGAATCACATCAAAATCAAGCATATCTACAAATATAACATCATTTTGGGTGTCACGCCCATGGATAATAACTAAGACATATCTAAACACTTAATCCACTACTAAAGACTCACCCACTGTGGTCGACACACACAATGGCGTAGCCATAGGCTAAGAACTCATACCCATACGAGAATCATAATACACAGAAACATAGGAATATGTAGAGCCCAGATCAAATAAAGTTAAGGCGGGCCGATGGCATAAAATAATCTTACATGTGGCCATATCGTCTGATGCCTGAAGCTCTGACCTTGCAGGAGCTGCATAGAAATGTCCTTGTCCACCTCTACCCTAGCCATCATTCCTACCACTTGACCTTCCTCCCCTAGGACCACCTCAAACACATTGTTGTCCACTGTGATAGTCCTGAACCTGACCTCGACCTCTAGATAGATATTCCAGTGGTGGGGCTTGTAGAATTGGTTGAGCTGCCTATGGAGCTGGAGAAATCCTCCTTCACAAAGGGAAATCTCAGGCCCAATGATCTAACTAACCACAATCAAAGAAACTCGAACATGATCTGATCCTAGAAGGATAGACACCACGGCCTGAGGCACTAACCTAAGACCCATGACTCTACTAGAGCCAATCTTACTCAAGCTATACCGGTCACGCTCTGAAATCTGTACTGAGTCCTGAACAAGTTGACTAGGCTAAGCCTACAGAAAGCAGTACTGTGTCCTATAATATGCATCGATGCACCTAGAGTAGGACTCTTTGTATCTTCCCTCATATCTAGATCTCTTATTGCTGCCCATTTGACCTCATGACGAAACTAATCAATAATGCGGGTGTGATCAACAAAATTCTGAAAGAAATAACCCACAAAGACCTAAGAGTAAGTCTCAATCATAGTTGAAGCCTCAACCCACAAACAAAACCCGAAACTCTCTTCTCCTAAATAAGTAGAATCGTAGTAGAATGACAAGAGAACTCGTGAAACCCCACATTATACAAAGACACGGTCATAGCACCATTCTCTAACCTAGAGAAATTATCCCAAATATAATATAATATGTAATGCTGCAAGGGATGAACCTAGCCAAGAAGGCCTTAGAAAACTTAGACCAAGTGAGCAGAGGAGACCCAGTTGTCCTGGTCTCACTGGAGGTACACCAGCACTGCCTGGTTGGACCATCTAGCTGATACGCAATGAAGTCAGCTCCTCTCGACTCCACAATACCCAAAGTATGAAGCCGCTTCCAGCAAATGGTAAGAAACTTGTGGGCATCCTCACCCACAACCCCAGAAAACTTCAGAGGTGAAATACTCAAGAATAGTCTGAGCATTTTCTACTACTCTAGTGGCTTAGCTCTAGCCGCTATCATGAGCTATGCACCTTAGGTGATACCTGGGCCCTAGGTGCCTCTATTGCAAGTTGATCCTGCTAACTAGGTTTTGAAACTGGTGCAGGTGTTCGTGCTATAGATGGAGCCTGCTACATGCCCCTAAGCACAACCAGAAGCTCATAAATTTTTACTTCAAGAACTAGAGCCATAGCTAGCTTGGGTTATGGCTGAGCTGGTCCCGTCCCCACCGGCTAATCTAGAACATGTGTTGTTGGAGGATCTGCTATAGGCCCCGACCCTGTTCTCTATTTGGGGTGGTGTTGTACCTTTACCAGAAAAGGGAGGTTGACCACTACCCTGAGCCACTGCCCAACGTATAGGAGCGATCCTGCCAAAAGTGTGAAACAACTGAGATTTCAAGAAACCAATAACACACGTTGCACGAAAGGGATTTACAAGAAAATAATTCCTATGGACACCATGTAGCCTCCAAAAGAAAGCATACAAACATCTCTTCACCGATCCGCAGGATTATACTAGGTATTAGGTTTGTACAAGTGAGACCGGTGAACTTGGGACTCTAATACCAACTTGTCATGACCCAATTCCTAGAATCATGATAGCACCTACTATAATCTACTAGTAGGTATTAGGTAAGCAAACCCGTAACCCAGAATGACACGTAATTAGTAGAAAAGTAGAACTAAACAGAAAATACCACTAAAAACAAGATAAAACAGGAACAAGAATAATTTAAAACTATATACAATAGAAAACATCCCAGAACTTGAAATTCACGAGTATAGAGCAGTCTAATATAAACAAGTACAAGTCCCAAAAGTGGACCACAACAAGCTGCCTCAAAGTTGCTCCCCTATTTAGATACATGGATTGAAGAATAGAGCCTGGACAGAAATGGGAAATGAAGACAACATGAGCAAGAAAGAAAAGGGAATGACAAGCCATTATGATCACTGATGTCACTCGGCGACACGCCAAGTTGCTCCCCTACTGCCTAAAGTTACAGAACGCTGAGGCTGAATTAGGTGTAACTTCGGTGAGTAGTAGTTCCACACGGCATTTCATCGATCACTTAGGCGATGTATGACCAGGTCGCCAAAAGTACTGATGGAAATCCAGATAAGTGCCAATGGGAGAGTGAAAAGAAAAAATGACGCATTGCGGAATCGCTTGGCGATCCCGATCTGGCTCTCCTAAAATTACGGTGGCTGGCCTAAGAAAAGGTGTAAAATGAAGGCGAGATGAAGAAAATTAGCGAGTCTCCGAATGGTCGGTGAAGCCCAACTTACCTTGCCGACTGGCCCCATCCAGCTTCACATCAGAATTGCATAAATTGATTTTTGGAATAGAGAGAAGGCATTCAGAAATGTGAGGAACACAAGTTTGAGAGTAAAAACACTACCATTGTGGGTTTCAAGTTATTTTTCACAAGGTTTTTCATTGAAATTTTGTAATAGAGAAGATTGTAGTTGATTTTAACTTCAAAACTTCATTTACCCATCTATGAAAAATGTGGCAAGTGTTGATTTTCATCTTTTCATCATGATTGGCTAAAACCCTAACACTAGGGTTTTGACGATGTGACCAATTGTTGAGTTTCTCTAAGTGGGTGTCATTGATTTGCGAATAATGGTGTTAATTTGAAGTGGGTCTGAATTGCTGCTGTGTTTTGAGGTCTCTTGCATGATTAGTGTAACAAGTTCAGTGTTTTGTGCTTGCTCGAGAGAGAAGTATAGAGCCAAAGCAGCAAATTTAGCATCCTTAATGGTGGGTCACCATGATTTCACCTTGAGAAAGTGAAACGTGGAATCTATCATTTGTATCTAGCTCGAGAGAGTAGATTTGATGAGGATGAGGGATGGGCATCTTCCGTCTAGTGTTGAAGTTCGAGAGAATTTGACAAAGATAAGGTAATTATTCGAGAGAAAATTGCTTTACATATAGTCCGACCTACCCACGACAATTTCTCTTATTGTGAGCATCAATGTTCATCCACTAAGTTGAATTCAATAATTGGTTGGTCAATTCCCCATGTGTTACCTCGCTATTTGATCATTTAGTGTTAAGTGTTGAATTGGATTGATAATTATAACCTGAAATTTGAAGTTTAAACCAAAAAGGTCCAGTAAGTGTTTAGTTGAAGATATTGTTATCATACTTCTATAATTGAATTTGAAGGAAAAACTACTCTTTGTGGGATCGACCCCAACTCATTTAGTTGGGTTATATACTAACTAGAAATCGTTGACACTTAGAACTGGATGAAGTGTCCTTAAAACGTTAATCAAATGGCACCGCTGCTGGGGAGTAGCGTTACTTCGAATTCTTTGATCGAACATTTGATTTGTGAATTGGTTGGCTGTAGTAAAATTGGCTTAGGTTGCATTGTGTAGTGTTGGTTGGACTACATAGAAGCAAAAATGAGTGAGGAAAAAGTGAATAGTAGCCAAGCAGGTCATCAGGATGATATCGATGATGTCAATAGTGTTTACAACCCATCTCATTCAGGTGAAACAGGCGCAATTTGCATACCACAAGCTGATGGGAATGTAGTATTTGAGGTCACTAGCACAACTCTTCATCTCCTCCAGATGCGAGAACCCTATGGAGGGTTAGCACACGAAGACCCGCATGAGCTTGTAAAAAGTTTTACAAAGGTGTGCAGCCAATTGTCATTCAAGAATGTATCACAAGATTCAATCTGGCTTCTATTATTTCCACAATCTTTGACGAGGGAGGCTAGCAAGTGATTGGCCGAGTTACCAAACAATTCCATCACATCATGAGAGGAGTTGATTATAGCATTCAATACAATATTCTTTCCCCCCATCAAGTATGATGAAGTTTAGAGACGACATTCAAGGTTTCAAGCGATGGGAGGGTGAACCTATCCATGAAATGTGGGTGAGGTTTAAGAAACTATTACTTAAATACCAGACTCATGGGCTACCAAATGATTTACTACTCCAATATTTTTACTGGATACTTGATTCGGTTAATAAAGGGGTGGCTGATCAATTAGTACGAGGGGGAATAATGTTCCCATCATTTTGAGGTGGCTTCATTTCTTCTTGATGACATGACTAAATAAATCAAGCGTGGTAAACCCAAGAGGATCAAGTGTCCCCGTTTTGCTTTAGAATGACACAATAAAATCTTGATAAGGAAAATGAGAGGGATGAAAACATCAAGAGCATATGATGGAGAATGTGGAAACGCCTAAGGGGATGAATGGAGTGTTTAGAGTTGAGGAAGGTTCTTCCTCCGGCTTTTCTAAGCCAGGGGAGAATCAAGGTTGGAAATCCAAGAGATACGAGGAGGGTTTCCACCCATGCTATTTACAGCGGAGTGGGAATCAAGGTTGGAACTATCACAAGCGGGAAGAGCAAAGAAGATACTATCAAGATTGGGCCGAGCAAAGTGACTATTGTAAAAGGGAGGAGGACTATGAAGAGGACCACACTCACTCAAGTGAGAGCCCAAAATCGAGAGGCAGTGCAAGTAGTCCACAGTTGAATGATTTGTTGTCACGTATCCTTGATAAAGTCGAAGGTTCGGATGACTTGTTAAAAGGGATAAAAGATGACTTTTCATCATTGAAGAATAAAGTGAACTCTCACGCAGATGCAATCAAGATACTTGAAGGTCATTTGAGTTTACTCTCAACACAATTGAAGCAAAAAATGATTATGAAAGATGATGATAGAGAGCTGGTCGTAGTTACTTGAATTGGAAAGGTAGAAATATGCTATGTGATCGGAAATGAAAAAGCTCAAATGCATGAAGAAGACAAAAGGATGGAGGAAAAAGAGGCACCTATCAATCAAAGCATTGCCAAAGGACCACAAAGGACATGGAGAAACACAATCAAAGCCCAAAATTTATGCAACCTTTACCCAAAATATCCCCTCCATTTCCTCAACGTCTAAAGAAGAATAATAAGGATGAGAAGTTCAAGAAGTTTTTATCAGTGTTCAAGACATTATCAATTAATCTCCCTCTAGTGGAAGCATTGTTGGAAATGTCGGGGTACACTAAGTGTATGAAGTAGTTAGTCACAAAGAAAAGGATTTTGAATTTTGAGACAATCGAAGTCTCCTATAATTGTAGTGCAATTATGACTAAGGAGTTGATAAAAAACAGAGAAGATCTCAAAGCGTTGACCATCCCTTGCACCATCGGCATGATCCAATTTGCTAAAGCCCTATGCGATTTGGGAGCAAGCATCAACTTAGTGACATATGCAATTTATAAACAACTTGGGTTGGTGGAACCAAAAGCCACAACAATGAGAATCTTGATGGAGGACCGATCAATTAAGCATCCTGTGGGGATACTTATGACATCTTGGTGAAAGTTGACCGATTTATTTTGCCAGCTGATTTTGTCATTCTCGATTGTGAAATAGATGCTGAAATTCCCATCATTTTGGGAAGACCATTCTTTGCAACCGGAAGAGCATTGGTGGATGTTGAGAGCAGAGAATTGAAGTTTCGGGTGAATGAAGATGAAGTAACCTTCAATGTGTGTAAATCAATGAAATACCCAAGTGATATTCACATGGTCTCCACTGTTGATGTTATTGATGAAGCGGTGGCTTGTGTTAGCCATTTGATGTGTATGAGTGAGCCACTTGAAGTCGTGCTTGCTAACTATGATGAGTTTGAAATTCAAGGCTATCAAGAGGTAGTAGCAGCTCTATTATGTTTGGGGGGGGTATTCAAATACTCTGTTGAAGTTGGACATTGATTTAAAAATTCGAGAAAGTCCTCCCGCAAAGCCATCAACAGAAGAACCACCAAATCTAGAGTTGAAAGTGCTTCCCTCCCATCTCCGCAGTGCTTTCTTGGGGAAAATAACACCTTACTGGTGATCATTGCAGCTGATTTTCTTGATTGGCAGATAAAATTGCTCCTTGAGGTATTGAGAAGGCATATCAAAGCTATAGGGTGGACTGTCACTGACATAGTGGCCATTTCTCCTGTATTTGCACTCACAAAATTCAACTTGACATGGATTGTAAGCCAATTGTTGAACATCAACGGAGATTGAACCCACTGATGAAAGAGGTGGTGAAAAAGGATATAATAAAGTGGTTTGACGCATGTGTGATCTATTCGATTGCGGATAGAAAATGGGTAAGTCTGGTGTAATGTGTACCGAAAAAAAGAGGCATCACAGTAGTCCCAAATGAAAAAGTGGAGCTTGTATCTTTGAGACCGGTGACCGGGTGGAGAGTATGCATGGATTATCGGAAGTTAAATTCATGGACTGAGATCATTTTCCCATGCCCTTTATGGATCAAATGCTTGATCAACTCTCCGAGAGAGGTTGGTATTGCTTTTTGGATGGGTATTTCGGTTATAACCAAATCTCCATTGCTCTGGAAGACCAAGAGAAAACAACCTTTACATGCCCATATGGTACTTTTACCTTCAAACGGATATCGTTTGGATTATGCAATGCTCCGGCTACATTTCGATGTTGCATGTTATCTATTTTTGGTGACATGATGAAGGATTCAATGGAAGTATTTATGGATGACTTCTCAGTTGTGGGTGACACTTTTGAAGCATGTTTAGAGCAATTAGAACAAGTTCTACAAAGATGTGTGGAGACAAATTTAGTCCTAAATTGGGAAAAATGTCCTTTCACGGTTAAGGAAGGTATAGTTCTTAGTCATAAAGTGTCACAAAAGGGGCTGGAGGTTGACAAAACAAGGATTGAACTCATTGAGAAGTTACCACCACCAATTTCGGTGAAGATTCTTAATAGCTTCTTGGGACATGCTGGTTTTTATCGAAGGTTCATCAAAGATTTCTCAAAGATTGAACATCCTCTATGCAAACTCTTGGAGAAGGAGGTGAAATTCCACTTTGATGATGCTTGCATGGTAGCTTTCAAGTGCTTGAAAGAAAAATTAGTGTCCACAACAATCATCATTAGTCCTGATTGGTCAAAATCTTTTGAAGTAATGTGCGATGCAAACAACACGACATTAGGTGTTTTATTAGGGCGAAAATGCAAGATACTTTTTCACCCTATTTACTACGCAAGCAGAACTCTAAACAATGCTCAACGTAACTATATAGTTAATGACCAAGAGTTACTTGCGGTGTTTTATGCATTTGAGAGGTACTGGGCATACTTGCTACGTACTAAAGTGATTGTTCACACTGATAATGCTGCACTGCGTTACGTGATGGTAAAGAAGGATGCTAAGCCAAGATTGATAAGGTGGGTGCTTTTTTTGCAAGAATTCGCCTTTGAGGTCAAAGTTAGAAAAGGTTGTGAAAATCAGGTGGCAGACCACTTATCAAGATTGGAAGGCAAGGAGAATGACGAGCTAGAGATCGACATAAATGATATTTTTCACGATGAACAGGTATTCACGGTAACACTCAAACAACCTCCTTGGTATGCTTATTTTGCCAATTATGTATTGTGTGGATTAATGCCGGACGAACTGAACTTCTACCAACAAAAGAGGTTCTTGTTCGATGTTAAGAAGTACTTTTGGGATGAATCATATTTATTCAGAGAGTGTGCTGACCATATCATTAGAAGATGTGTGCCGGAATAAGAAGCTATTGGAATTCTCCATAACTGTCATGCTTTATCGATTGGAGGTCATCATGGGGGTGTACGACAACTGCTAAAGTTTTACAAAGTTGGTACTACTGGCCGTCTCTCTACAAAGATGCTTATGAGTTTGTTAAGAAGTGCACTCAATGTCAGAAACAAGGTGGGGTGTCTAAACGACATGAGTTGCCTCTTACGCCCATTTTAGAAGTTGAGCTATTTGATGTTTGGGATATAGATTTCATGGGCCCATTTGTGAGTTCGTTTGGTAATAAGTATATCTTGGTGGTTGTAGATAATGTTTTCAAATGGGTGGAGGCTGTTGCACTTCCAAACAATGAAGGAAAAAACATTGTTCAATTCCTGAAACGCTATATCTTTGCGAAATTTGGTACTCCTCCGACTATTATTAGTGATGAGGGATCCCACTTTTGCAACAAGTGGTTTTCAGTTGCACTAATCAAGTATGGAGTGAAACACAAAGTAGTAACTCCGTATCATCCCTAAACGAGTGGCCAGGCTGAAGTGTCAAACCATGATATCAAAAGCATCTTGGCCAAGACAGTGAATGCTAATAGAACTGATTGGTCTCAAAATATTAATGACGCACTATGGGTGTATCATACCGCATACAAAACACCAATTTGTATATCTCTGTATCAGCTAGTTTTTGGTAAATCTTGTCATCTACCAGTTGAATTGGAACACAAAGCATTGTGGGCATTGAAAACTTTAAATCTGGACTGGACAAAGACCTCAAAAGAGAGAGTAGAGCAGTTAAATGAGTTGGACGAATTCAGGTTCAAAGCTTATGAAAGTTCAGCCATATACAACGAAAAGATGAAGAAATGGAATGATGCTAAAATCCTTAAGAGGGAGTTTAGATTGGGAGACTGAGTGTTACTCTACAACTCTCGTCTTAAACTCTTTCCAGGAAAGCTCAAGTCCAAATGGTCAGGAACGTTTAGAGTGACATGAGTGTTCACAAATGTTGCCATAGAAGTTGAAGGTCAAGAAAGACCTGCATTTAAGGTGAATGGGCAATGCTTGAAGTTATACTTTGGTGAGTGCCAAGAGATTTCTCTGATTGAGGTGGTGTACCTGGAAGATGCTTGAGAGCATTTCCATGTCGTGCCACGACATTAAATAAGGCGCTTCTTGGGAGGCAACCCAAGTGTTAGTGTTTTACAAAACGTGTGTTGATTTTGCAGGTGCAGGATTTTGTGCGAGAAGAAGATCCAATTGGCAAATCGACGAACCCGTGAGGCGAGAACAACATAGTCCGCCCTATGCACTTCAATAATAGGGCTAAGATTATGGATCATTTGGCAGGATTCCTTCATTAGTTGGCAAATCACCGATGTGCTTAGGCGACCCGATTTTCCTCGCCCTTTTACTTCATCCCTGATAGCGTAACCTAATGATCGATCAGCGAAGCTCCAATTCCATTATGTGAGTTGCCTACTTGTTTGGTGACTTCCTGCAGCTCCACCGATCTGCCCCTTTTTGCAATTGTCACTCACTGGAACAAAAGGCGATATTCCGCTCATTGGGCGCACCACCAAAGCATTCGGCGACTGTCTCATCCTCTCGTCGACTGGGCGCCTAGTGAAGATTCCTCCTCACCTTGCTCTGCATGTTTACATACTAGAATTTTATCTTTATTTGCAAGTTATTTTTATTCTTGTTTTATTAGCAGGAGTGTCCGTTCTTTGCTAACATTGGGGACAATGTTGAATGTTTTTTGGTGGGGGTGCATACTTGTGGTCAGTGAATTTCTGTGGTGTACTTGACCCTCTTTGACCCATTTTTCCACCCCTTGATTGTGTTTGAATGTGGTTGTTCTCTTGCAAATTTGAGTATCAGTCTTGATCAATACCGATGACTTGAATAGTGATCATAATCGAACAAAAATTAATGTGCGGCTACGATAAGACCAAATGACGTTCCATAGACAATATGTGAACTTTTTGCATCTCATTGTGACTAGCGGATTATCAAATGAGTCTCTCGTGATGAACATTGCACACTAGCAAAAGTGTGGTGTCTTGTTTGATATTGGTGTTAATGTCTTATGTGATGAGCTTACCATGAACCATGTGTGATGACAACTACAATATGCCCCATTGGTCTGGTTGACCAAGTGATGTGAGCTCTTGAAATGATCTTAGGCAACAATTTTAAGAGTGAAACAATTTGACATTATACCTCTTTTGTGGCCTACCTTGTGAGTGTGTGATCTTTGTTTGAGCACCCTTTGAGCCTTACCCTTTTCATGGAAGAAAATTGATGCAATTGTGACCTTACTTTATCCATTCACCCTTAATCCTCATGAGATATGGTTTGTTTTAATAGACAACTTAGGCCAAAAGCCTAAGTTTGGAGTGTGTTGAAAAGAGAAGGTAAATCAAGGAATGTGAAGAAATTCCCGTCTACCCATGGTTTTGAAAAAGATGGAACCCCTCCATATAAAAAAAAAAGTTCTAAAATAAAGTTGCGAAAAGAAATGGGGTGTCCAGAGTTTCATTGAAAATAAATAATGGGGTGACTTTTGAGCATGAATGAGAATGAGGAAGCCAAAGGAAAAAAGTGTTGTTCACACCACATTTTATGAGGATAGCAACCACTGAGCCTAAATGACCATACCTTAACACTCAACCCCGTTACAACCCTTGAAAAGACCTTTTTGATCTTGAGTGAGCTGAAACAAGTGTTGATTGGAAAATAAGGGCAAACATATGGGTGGAGTCATGCATGTGTTCATCTTTGTGTGTGTAACTATTGATTGTGATTTCAGAGTTATAAATTGTTGAACCATTGTGTGTGATTATGGAATCATTCTTTGTGTGAGTTCATTTGAATACCTTTGTTGAGCTTGAAATTGCATTTGAAACAAGAATGGTGAACTTGAAAATCATTGATAATGGTGAGTCACAGCTTGAATCTTTTAGTGCGCAATTGATCCATGCATTAGTAAGTTGAGTCTTTTTGTGTGCATTCATGATTGAGTCTTCTGTAGCATTGTTTGAGACATCCTTTTTGAACTGCCGAACTTGAATTTTACTTGAGGACAAGCAAAAGTTTAAGTTGGGGGTATTGATGAGTCCGAGATTTGGACTCATTTAGGGCTTTATTTATATAAATTTAGTGTCCTCCAATTCTTATTTTGTGCCAACAACTGATGTAAAACCATTGATCTTCAGATACATGGATTTAGGAACAGAGCCAAGACAGAAATGGTATATAAAGACAACACGAGCAAGAAAGAGAAGGGAAAGACAAGCCTGATGATCACCGATTCCACTCGGCGACACGCCAAGTTTCTCCCCTACCGCCTAAAGTTACAGAATGCTGAGACTGAATTAGGGGCAACTTCGGCAAGAAGTAGTTCCACTCGGCGTTTCGCCGATCGCTTCGACGATGGATGACCAGGTCGCCAACAGTACTGATGGAAATCCAGATAGGCACCGATAGGTGAGTGAAAAGGAAAAAGGGCACGTCGCGGAATCGCTCGGCGATCCCGATCTGGCTCACCTAAAATTACAGTGGCTGGACTAAGAAAAGGTGTAAAATGAAGGCGAGATGAAGGAAAATTGGTGAGTCACCGAATGGTCGGGGAAGCCCGACTTACCTCGCCGATTGGCCCCATCCAACTTCACATTAGACTTCCATAAATTGATTTTTGGAAGAGAGAGAAGGCATTCAGAAACGCGAGGAACACAAGATTGAGAGTAAAAACACTACCATTGTGAGTTTCAATTGATTTTTAGCAAGGTTTTTCATTGAAATTTTGTAATAAAGAAGATTGTAGTTGATTTTAACTACAAAACATTATGTACCCAGCTATGAAAAACATGGCAAGTGTTGATTTTCATCTTTGTATCATAATTGGCTTATATAATTGGCTAAGCCATGTACGGTGATCAACTCCTGGTGCTCCCACAACTCAGCTTGGATAGGGGATAAGGCATCAACAATAGCCCTCTCAATCAGTCCGAGGATTGTTGCCTTGACCTGAGAAGCACATACATCAGCACATTGGGCTAGATGACCCATCTTGTATAGCATCTCCTGTATCAATTGGGGACGGGCAACAATAACAGTAGTAGTAGTAGTAGCAGCAGCAGACGAAGAAGGAGCAGTAGTAGTATTAGGAGTACCTAAAGTCTAACCGGCCTGAGTGGAAGTGGTTGTATCTTTCTCCAGCATCTCTATATAAACAACCTAAGAAGTGTCCATCGACGCTGCTCTCCTCCTCTCAGCATCGTCCCTAGCGTACTCAGCCTCAATCCTCTGGATGTTAGTAGAGGAAGTGGGAGTCACTTCCACATTCGTCTTCACCACAAAGAGCACTCGAGCACGCCGGCACAATTCCTGATTAGCACTGGGAAAAAGAGTGATGTCTCGCTCTGCTAGGCCCCCATGGCCATCTCTTGCTCAATGATCAACCCAATATTTAGTCTATCCCAGTCAATAATAGAACCCAACAAAGCTGCCTTTAGATGACGAAGTGTTGACTCATTCTGGGATGGAATCATTGTGCTGCTAATGAAGTCGAACCAGTACCGCGCAACAACATTTAGGTGCTTCTTCTCAATCTGGACCCCTACGTACATCCACGACGATGTGATGTCAGAAATCAATGGAGCTAACCACCCCTTTAGGTCATTTAGGGTCATCTTTTGTATCCAGTCCACCAAGAAATGTATCAAATTCATGGTAGACCCGAACACCTCATTGATATATGTGCTGTTGCATTTAACTTTTTTACCTCGCACAATCACATGATCAACCGGCACTACAACATTTTATGTCTACAACCTCCCTAGAAAAGTGTGGCCTAAACAATAAAAAAGTGTGGCCTTTGATAAAAGGCCACACTTTTCTAGCGGTGGCCGAAAGAAGCGTAACCTTAGAGTTTAGGCGACACTTCAAGTGTTGCCTTATCATCCATGCTTAAAAGCGTAGCCTTAAAGGAAAAAAGGCCACGCTTTTCAATACCTCATATAGCAACATTTCTATCTCGTACAACTACACTTTAAAGTGTGACCTTTGCTTCCTTATTGCCAACGATTTTAAAGTATTGCCTTCTCTATCTTATGTATGACAACACTTTGAAGTATAGTCCTTGCCCATGTGCATACCACAATTTATTGTCCTTTGGCTACACTTTTAAGTGTGGTAATATTATTTTGGCTATAAAATATTTATATGCCACAATTTCTAATTAAAAACACCAATATTTTGTTGCAATAAATAATCTCAAGCATTAAATTAGCTAAGCAGAAATTAAAATATATTTATTTGCAATAAACTTAAAAAGATAGTATGTCTTGTGTACATACACATACATATGAAGCAATATTCTAAATACTAGATATCAGGAGCCCGTGCAAGCTCGAGCCCGTGCAAGCTCGAGCCCAATAATAACCAAGAAGAAGTTCATGTGCGGTTGTATACATGGACGACATTCACAGCACCTCCAGGGTGAATTACAGGATTATCATATCTCCAAAACATGAATGTAATATGATTTTGTTTCATTTTCTTCTTCATTACTGTGCACATAAATTATTTACTTTAGTTGTAATGTCACTGAGTGGAAGAGCACAAGTTGCTGCAATTCCGACAACTTGAAGTGAAATTCAGAAGAGATACATGGGAAGTTAGTGTCTCATAGAATTGAATTTAACAAAGAAGTAGAAAAGATCAATTGCATATTATTTTAATATGTATAGTTCTGTACAGGAAGCACAACAATATTGGTAAGTGGTAGTTTTCTTGATTATGATTAGAAAGTAAAGAATGCTAGCAAAATTTAGTTGATGACCAATGTAGTTCTGTAACGAATTTAAGTGCATTCTAATCATGAAATGCTCTTTCTTTTCGATAGTAAATATCTATAACTATTTTGGTCTAAAGTAGGATGATAAAATCCAAAAGCAGAGCAGTTGATGAAAGGTAACTCACAGACGTCAAAGAAAGAACACCGAAGCGGGAAACAAGCTCTGTCAAAGCCAGAAAAATTACAGCAAAGAACCATCGGAACTAAACCGCTTTGACACTGTAGTAGTACCAAATTATCCTAGTGAGCTCAAAATACCCCTCGATTAGGAAGCAAATATGTCGTCCAACAGGTGATCACCGAACCATGGCAGAAATAGAACCAGAAAACAACTTGCTTATACGTAAACCAAAAACCAACCTTTCCTTAGATGACCTTCATCTTGGCCTTGACTGTGATCTAGTTGGGGATCGAGAGCGAGATCATGACTTTTCTTCCCAAGGTGAAGGAGAGCGGAAATACCTGGGGAGTACAAAAAATACAACATCGAACAAGTTTCATTTTGGGGCAGCTGTAAATGCATAAATATTGCATTAGCTGAAGGCAAATCAAAGTATACATCTTCTCCCCTCTGTCCAGTACAACTCCTGGAGAATTACTGGAAGAAATGTTCCCTAGAACAAGAAGCATGCATGGTATTATCTAACATGCTTTCTAAATAATTAGTTAACATAACTCAATAACTTCTCGTTGTTTAGTTTCTCACTTCTCCTAAATCTCTAAACAGAATGAACCACATACAATGATGAAAACTCACTCCAAGATTTAGGGGTAAGGAGTACTTTAAATGAACTGTGCAGGTAACTTACACCCCAAAATGTCACATGTAAATAATCATGAGATAATTTGCAAGTAGACTTTGAAATGCTGCCTTGTACAAAATTTCCATGGCAAGCATAATTCCGTAAAAGGAAAAAAGAGTTGGTGTTCTCCAGTTTTCTCTTTGGTTCTCTTCAACGACAATCCAAATGTCAATATGAAAGTTCTAACTTATTGGCTATCCATGTTCTGATATGAAATGGAAGTTTGAGAAATTGTAATCTAACTTTTATTAGGATCAAAAGATTATCTCAATTTGAAGGCAAATTTTAACTAGATAACTAAAATAAACATTGTTTCTTTTCTGTGTAGAAAATAGCAGATATTAGATAATTTTTCAAGCCGGCAAAAAGAACGAATAAACTGATTCTATAAACTGATCCTATAACCTATACACTAATTCTATAACCTTCAGACACAAGATCCTAGCGGGGAAGCTGGAGCCACAACTACACACACAAATCAACAACCAAATCATGAGAAGACAAATGAGATAGGGTCTTGTTAATTATGACCTTGGAGAAGTGGCTCAATTTCTTTCTTATGCTAGCAAAACTTACAACACGTACAATTCTTATAATTAATCCTAAAACCTTTACTCTCTGGACCATCATTGGTATAACATTATTCTTTACTAAAATACATTGCTTTTGCAATGCTTGTTAAATTGCATGATACATCAACCTTTATTGAAGTATTAATTAAGTGTGAGAGCATCATTTAGCCACATAAAAAAGACAGACATCAAAGAAAATCATAGAGGTGAAAGAAGGTACCAAGTCACTGTCATATAAAATGCAGGTGTCTGCAGCAGTAAGATTAATGCCAAGGCCACCAGCCCTGGTGCTCAGCAGAAATATCCTGCACTCACTGTTAACCTCATTGAACTCCTTTATATGTTCAGAGCAACAAGTATAATCAGTTCTTTTACTTCATTACAAAAGGAGTATAATTAGATCAACTTAATCAAAAGCTTCCAGATAACCAAATTATTTCATGCTCCCGCTGGGCCAATTTACTCAATCTTATCAAATATTATTATTTGTTATCAAGGTCATAATTAACAAGACCCTATCTCATTTGTCTTCTCCTGATTTGGTTGCTCATTTGTGTGTGTAGTTGTGGCTCCAGCTTTCCTGCTAGGATCTTGTGTCTGCAGTTTATAGAATCATTGTACAGGTTATAGGATCAGTTTATATAGCTGCTGCAATATGCTATAATATAGTGCTGGAAATTTTAGAAAGAGTTGATAACACAACTTTGTCGGTCTTTGTCCCATCTTGTACTTCTGTTAGGAAACAATGTGTTTTGTTCGTTTTCTTTCTCGTGATCCTTGTTCTTGTTCACATCATTATTCTTAGTCTAATTTGAGCTAAAAAAACTAACAGACAACCTACACATCAAATCTCCTTGATCTAACGACAAGTTGCGTATAGACGAGATAACAAGTGAACTGATTGAAAAACACAAATCTCCACCAGGGCATACATACACAATAGCAATAGTCGTGTAAACTGGACGTTTGATTGCTATAATGGATCACTATTTCAAGTGCTAATAGTGCTGGCATAAGATTGCAACAAGGTTAGTGCTTGCTTGGTTATAGCTCTGTTCCTAGCACGCTTAACCCAATCATCAAAGACTGTTGTTGCGTGAGTGTCCTTTAAACCCTTCTCAAGGGCATCAATAGCTTCTTATAGTTTTTTCCCTGAGCCAAGAAACTCTCATCTTTATTTATGAGGGATTAAATTCCATCACTAGACTGGCCAGCCTCCCTAACCTGACATCAGTACATAAAATTATCTTATGGGGAAGAAATACGAATTCAATGAACTTTACTTCAATAATCAGATAGTTTATCTCAAAGAAGGGTAAATGCAAAGAAACCTTTAACCAGGATGCAACACTAACCAAATAATGTGTCAATATCCCACCACCACCTGGAGGAATCAGGCTAAAGTGCCGAAGTGTCCCCTTTAATGTATCGAATTGCTAAAATGAGAAGTAATTAGAAACAGAACCAATTCATAAGTCAATAAGTATAAAAATGTTGGACAGGCTAGGATAACCACTCACATATCTCTACACAATAGTTGGTAACTATGCATATCCAGTTCCCCTGAAAGAAAATCAAAGTCAATCCTATTTTGAGGCAACTCGATACAGAATATTTCTCAAGTTAAGGATAATCATTTCAGTTCCAAATCATGTTCTAGAAACCGAATAACATAATACCCTCTCGACCCAAGCATCGGCTTAACTTAGCTATCAGATCCATCTGCCATAAAATAATACATACACAGATATCATCATATATCTATTAGCTTAACATTATGCAGACATATCTACTCAACATAATATCATTCCAAGCCAACGTGAAATTTACACTATAACCCGCAGACACAAGGTTCTAAAACAAGACAATGGCTTGCACGACGATTCTGCTTCACTTTCAAAAAGTAACAACTTTTTAGAATGAAATTGATATAATTCGATTAACAAGAACCTATAGTTATTCAGTTTAATTTCCAACAGATGAACCTAAAATACGAGCTAGACTCCGAAAAATCAGATAGAAAACACAAGAATATCAAAACCCTAAAGCTAAAATTTAGACATTCAAAGATATAATTTCTAACCTGATAAACCCTATTCCAACAAAATCATTTTGTTGAGTGATAAATATAACCAAATCGCGTTCGTTAGTGAGAAATCTGTGAGAAATCGTGTTCTTCAGCGAGTAATATGAGAGAAAAGCGTGACGGAGAGACTTAGCTTCAGTTCATCTATGACGGAGAGACTTAGCTTCAACTCTTGATCAGTTCTTCAGACTTAGCTTCAGCTCTTCAGTTCATCAGAGAAAAGCCTATTCTTCAGTTCATCAGAGAAGCGTGTTTTTCTGATTTGGGGAAAACAAAGTTTTAATGTTTTATGATTTTTTTTTTGCCCAATAAAAATGGGAGGGAGAGTTAAAAATGTTGGAGGGAATATAATATTTTAGTGAAAATTTCAAGGCCACACTTGTAATGTGTTGTTTTTACAATTATAAAAATAGGACACTTTAAAAGTGTGGCCATATATGTAAATAGTTGTTGTCAATTATATCATATTATAACAACGCTTATAAAGTGTAGCTTATACCATTAAAGAGTACACTTTGCAAGTGTTGCCAATATTATCGAAGCTAAAAGTTAAAAATTTGGGCTACGCTTTAAAACCGTCCCAAAAAATATTTTCGGCAACACTTTGCTAGCATTGTCCAGAATTAGTGTGGTCGTAGGCCTAAAATGTTGTAGTGCGGTGCAAATGAGTTGGCCTTCTTCTTCCCTTTTGGGACCAGCTTCCCGTACTCCGCATAGAATTCCTGGACACATCAAGGTATGTATGAGCCTCGGGGCTGTGTGAATCTTTGAAACTTGTGGAACTGAATGGTGTCCCAAACATCTGGACAAACCTGATTTTGACCGAGCAGATGACCTTTGTATAAAAGTGGGGCTAGAATGCGGAGGAAGTTGATCCTCAAATTCCTTCCAAAAGGTTCCACATTGTGTTGCGTCCTTGTTGACGTAGTCCAGTCCTATTGCTTAATTGAGAATGTATCCTCTTGAATGTTCTCGAAAAGACAATGACAAAACTCATTATTAGAGACAAAAATATAGAAAAAGGTAGCATCCCTTATGAGACGATGAATAAAGATGATCCATCGATAGGATATAAATACATGTCCATCAGTAGGATGAATGAAGATGATCCATTGGTAGGATATAAATACATGTCTATCGGTAGGGCGAATAGAAATGATCCATCAATAGAATCTGAATGTATGTCCATCGGTAGGATGAAGAAGATGATTCATCCTTAGGATATAAATGCATGTCCATCGGTAGGACGAATACTAATGATCCATCGATAGGATCTGAATATATGTCCATCGGTAGGCTGAATGAAGATGATCCATCGATAGCATATAATTGCATGTCTATCAATAGAATGAATGAAAATGATCCGTTGGTAGGATATATGTGAACACTACCACTTCCAACAATAGAATATGAATATCCTTCATTGCTAGCCTCCTATGACTTCGAAGTGGAATAGATAGGGTGCACATCTTCCACCTCCGAATAGATGCAACTTAAATGCAAATATCTTTCACCGTACGTCTTCTTCGACTTGAACGCGGAATATATAGGGTGCACATTCTTCACCTCCGAATAGATGCCACTGAAATGCAAATATCTTTCAATGCAAGTCTCCTATGACTTGAAAGTGGAATAGATTAGGTGCAGATCCTTTGCCTCCGAATAAATGTTACTTGAATGCAAATATCTTTTAACGCAAGTGTCCTCCGACTTGAACGCGAAATAGATAGGGGGCACATCGTTCACCTCTGAATAGGTGTGACTTAAATGCAAATATCTTTCAACACAAGTCTACTCTGACTTGAATGCAGAATAGATAGGGTGTACATCATTCACCTCCAAATAGATGTTACATAAATGCAAATATCTTTCAACACAAGTCTCCTCCAATTTGAACGCGGAATAGATACGGTGCACATTCTTCACCTCCGAACATATGCGACTTAAATGCAAATATCTTTCAACGCAAATCTGCTCCAACTTTAACGCGGAATAGATACAGTGCACATCCTTCACCTTTGAATAGATCTGACTTATTTGCAATGGCCTTCTCGGCGAATGACAATGCAATGGTCCTCTTGGGAAATGAAAAATGCAATGGCCCTCTTGGCAAACAAAAAATGCAATAGCCCTCTCGGCAAATGAAAAATGCAATGGACCTATTGGCAAATGAAAAATAATATGACCCTCTTGGCAAATAAAAAATACAATGGACCTCTCAGAAAATAAAAAATGCAAATGATGAATGACTCGATGATTATACACTGTAACGAGGTGGATAACTTGACTATCGTCCATTGTAACGAGGTGGATGACTCGATGATTATCCACTGTAATGAGGTGGATGACTCGATGATTGTCCAATTGTAAAGAGGTGGATGGCTCGAAGATTGTCCATTGTAACGAGGTGGATGACTCAATAGTTGTCCACTATAACAAGGTAGATGGCTTGATAATTTTTCAACTGTAATGAAGTGGATGACTGGATGATTGTCCACTGTAACGAGGTGGATGAATTGATGATTGTCCAATTGTAACGAGGTGGATGACTCAATGAATGTCCAACGTAACGAGGTGGAAGGCTAGATAATTATCCAGTGTAACGAGGCGGATGGATCAATGATTGTCCACTGTGACAAGGTGGATGACTCGATGATTGCCAACTGTAACGAGGTGGATGGCCTAATGATATCCACTGTGACGAGGTGAATGGATAGATGATTGTCTACTCTAACGAGGTGGATGGCTCTATCATTTTCCAACTGTAATGAGGTGAAGGGCTCGATGATTGTCTTCAAAGTGTCATCCTCTCAATGCTTTCACATGTTCATGTAGTTGAAAAGTAACGATTAGTAGACACAATGTCGCCTTAGCTAGTGACTTAATCAAAAAACCTTGAGTAAAGATTCTATAAAAGAGAGTATGTACAGAACGCATTATCACTTTGACACATGTGAGCAACCATCATTTTACTCTTGAATATTTTTTATTTGTTGTAACTCATGTCTTATTGGGGGTTTGTACGAGGCGACGCTGGCTCGCATCTTGAATTTATTTTTCTCCATTATGGCGATGCTGGAGATTTTGAAGTCGACTTTGAACTTCAAGCGATACTGGAGATCATTTGAAGTTGATTGTGGAACTTTCAACAGTACTTGTTGGAATTTTTGAGGTCTTCCTCAAAAATTCATTCCCAGCTAGATCTTTTGATGAATCTCGAAATGATCTCCAATCTTGACTTGTTGGAGATAAAATTGTATTGTCAATTTTTGAGATCTTAAATCTCAAAAATTTTGCCCTAGTTTTTATTACAAGAAGAAAAGAAAATCACAGTAAGTATATGACCGAGCCGTCGTGGTGCCTACATATCCTGTTGAGCCAGAAATTAGGTCAAATGTAGTTCCAATCCTGTTGATGATCAATACTCAAAGAATCTGAAGCAAGGTAACCAGTAGAAAATGTACAATATGGACTTGATGAAATAAGAAAATGATATTCCTTGCAATATTTAAAGACGAAAGACAAAAGATATGTCACATTACTGGAACAAATGACCCAACAAAGTAAAATAGGCGTCTCATACTAACGAGATTAGCATAATGTCACATTTTATAATGAACAAATTAATTTTAAAAGGATATGCAAATATTATTTAAGGAATATAAAAACAATTGCTTTGAAAGATATTAAAGGTGGGCGCTTGCCCTTTTTTTTAAAATGAAAAATTAAGAATGTGAGAAGATAGTAGAATCTGGACTACATATGGTACCAACAGTTAGGATTGCATGTAAATTTCTCTTCTTTTTTTTTTCTCTTTTTTGTAAAAAATATTAAATTCAAGGTATTTCCCACCGCTTCATGTGGTACCTCAAACATACTTAAGTATCAACAAGATTTGTTCATCATTCTTCAAACAAAAGTTTTGAATTGTACCAATCCTCATGTTTCAAGTGCCCTCACAACAAAGAAAAGTCTTATTCCATACATATTTGAAGCGTTTGATTTGAGGACATTTTTCAAAGTGCACTCACATTCATAAGAATGTTCAATGCATGCAACTATGATACCATATGCTTGGCCCTTATGTAAATCTCCACTAATGTGAGAACATTTGGAATGAGATCATGTAGTACTTGTTATTGGCTTGTAATGTAGGCTTAGGGATGGGTAGGATATTTGTTTGGAATAAGAGTGACTTAATTCCTCCCTGAGCGTCACACTAAATTAATGCTTTTGACGGTTGATACACCTTTGGCATCTGATCCTCTTTGTTGTCCTCCATTTTTTTTTTGGACTTATTTTGAATCCTTATTCGTTGGAGCTTCTCCTTTTTTTACCCCTTTCTTTTGATTCTACTTCTTTTGAGTGGTCATTTGTTGGGACATTCTTTTTTCCACCTCTTTCTTTTGAAGTTTTCTCTATATTTTTGTTGGAATATTTTCCTTCTCTTCATTCATTGACTCAGTAGGGGTGTTTTTGCCTGTCTTTATTTCTTTATTATCTTTTATTTTTCCTTTCTCGAGTAGTCGTTTTAGCTTTCTTTGACTTTGAGAGACTTTATATCTGTTGACTTTAGCATCTTCAAATTTTGATCATCTCTTATATTCTGCACATCTTTGGTGCGCTAAAGAAGGTTGGGCCAAGAGAGGGATAGTGCATGTAAGCACTTAGAAGGGTAATGACTAAGATGTGATTGTCTAAAGAAAATGTTCCAGGCTCCCACAAGGGATACATTTCATTTGGTAAGCTTTGAAAGGCACAATCAGGTAAAAAAGGCCTACAATCCTTTCCCAAACCAAACATTACTTAGGATTTCGCCTCGAATAACATTGAGGCCAAGTTCTAGATCAACAATGTACTGTAATTGAATTTTGATCTAAAAGCTCGTAAAACAATGCACTTGAAACCATGAGGTTGATTTTATTCTTATTGTTGACACCCAATTTTGGCCTAACAATTTCCAAATTCATAACTTCTAAGTTTTATTTTTTTAATAGTTCAAAATATATTTTTTTATAATTTTAAATAAGTTTATCGATAACTATCCTAATTTATCAAAAAATAGGATTTTTTATCAGTTAATTTTAAAATTGCATTTTTACATGTCATTAGTTACGTTCATTATATATTTTTTAATATTCATTTTGATATTTTGCACAGTCCAGAAATTCATTCAAATACGGATAAAATTTGCATACACAGATTGACCGATGATATTGGACCACAATTTCATTGCATAATTATTTTTCTATTTAAGTATTGATTAGATAAAAAATGAAGGGGGTGGTGAATTATTTTTAGGGAGAAGTTGTAAATTTTTCAGATTTTTTATCCACAAAAGGGTTTCACTAGTCACTAATTTTACGGCTCCCAACACTCCGGAATCCGGCGAAGTTCCGGCAACCCAAAACCCTTTATCATTCATGCAAACTACTCCCATCTTTACAACACAACCGGACAACCACCAGAAAAGAAGAAACACACCACCACAAACCACCATTGTTTCCCTCTCCACCACCATCTCACCACTAGATCTTAACCCTCCAAACTACAAAAAACCCAACACCACCAACTGTTGTGAAACAGCCCACAAACGACCAAAACACCATCACACTTCAGCCCAAATAACCCAAAAACCCCGATCCAAACAAAACCCCTTCATTTTTTCTCCATTTTTTTGGGCAGCAGCTCCGGCAAGGAGCTCAAAGCTCTGATTAGCCAGAGCAAAAAAATAAAAGCTCGCAAGTTAGTCCTTTTCCCCGTTTCCCTTCACGATTTTGTTGTTTTGCAGGTGTATCAGCTCCGACCTCCAGCGCTGGTGAACACAAGCTCTGATTCAACTCAAAAATCACCACCAAAGTAGACCCATTCGTTCACAACCAGAAACCACCGCAAATGAGCAACTCCAAAAAACAACCACCGATCGCCCAAACGAACCCACATCCAGCGAGCTTCGACATCGCGAGTTGATTCCAGCAAGCTGGAGCGAATGACAAAAATAACCAAGTGAGCTACAAGCTCAGGCGTAGCACGAAGCTCGGTAAACAACAACCATACACGACCCCGTCGTGATTCCAATTCCGGCGAACGTAGCTGATGTAACCAAACACCATTGTTACCATCTCTCTTTCCAAGCTTCAATACACCTTCAACAAACTGGTAGTCCTTTTATTTTTATCTTTTGCTATTTTTATTTTATTTGTTCTCTGCGTTTTAGAAATGGCCGGAAAGGTTCAAACTCCGGTCATCGTTGTTTTTTTCGGTGATATTTTGTCTTACCCGGTGAGTACTACTATTTTGTCTGTTTTGGCTTATTGCTTGAAATGAAACTTTGTTTGTTTCTTTTGTTTAATCTCATTTTTTTGTTGGGTTTGATTGTTATGACTGATATTTTGTTTGTTTATTTTTTGTTTGTTACGGTTGTTAGAAATTTATTTGAATTGTTTTTCTACTATTATTCTTGTTCCGGTAAAATGGTTTGTATATTGTATTCTTTTTGTTTATTTATTTTTGTTGACTATTCTTTTTTGTTAATGACTATTGCCGCTTTATACTTTATTTTAATTTATTTATTTTATTGTGAAATTCATGTCTATTTGGTATCTTTGAGTTATTTGTTCGATGGTGGGTTTGTCTCATTATTGTGGTAGTCATTGTTAGTTTTTTTTTCTTTTAATTCATTTGCAGTGATTCTTGTGATGTTTGCATGTTTACTTTATTTTATTATTTATTTTGAATTGTCTAAAGGTTGTTAGCGATTTACTATTGGTCTATTTTTAAAATATTATTGGTTTTGTTCTTTGTTTCTTTCTATTTGTGGATCTTTTTTCTCCAAAAATATTTTGTTGAAATGATGTTGGATAGATATGTTCAAATTGGCCGATGAAGAAATTACCATTGATTTCCAAGGTCTCCCATGTTAATAAGACGGATTTTTATTTTGAAGTTATTATTTAATTTATTTATTTTAATTCATATTTATTTAGTACTAACACTTTTACCAAGTGTCTTCACAGGTATCCGGAGTTGCTTCCCATTGAAGCTATTCTAACAAAGTTCGAACAATACTCTTATTCATTGTTGTGTATATATTGATGTTGGCAAATTTTAGGCCGTGTCTTATATCATTGTTCTATTTTATTACTTGTGTATTTTGCATATTTGTTATACTTGTATATTATTTTTTATCTCCTCAATTTGAAAAAAATGAATTCAATCGGGACCCACAGTTGTGGATTTCGAAGGATGCCTAACACCTTTCCTTCGAAATAACTTGAACCCCTTACCTAGAATCTAATGGTTTCGTAGATCACTTAAATGGTTTCCTAATTTTTCGAAAATTAGGTGGCGACTCCTTTAAAACTCATGTTTTCTCAAAATTCTTTTAAAATTGAATTAATTGATTACTTTCTGAATCATCACAACGTATCACACTATTTGAATAAAGTAGGGATGTAAACAAAATGTCGACTCCGCTGGGGACATATAGGTTCTAACCATTATGAGTTCATTTTTTCAAATTGAGGAGTATTTTCTTTTATTGTGTTATACCTTGTATTTTGTGTATTATTTGTATATTGTACTTGTTGTTTATTCATTTAACTGTATTATTATTGTCATTGCATTTCATGGCATAATTTCCATCAAATGGCAAATAGAATGCATTAGGACAGAGGCGGTTACCTGGCTTTCCACGGTTGTCTTTCAGAAAAGCACTTTTGAATTCTTTTGAAGTGATAAACGAATAGTTGGTTTGTGGTCATTCAACATCGTTTATTATACTTCACCCCGTAGTTTATCCACCTCGGGTAACCAAGTCATATCAAAGCCCACTCTTAGTCAGCTAGTGTAGAGCAAAACAAAAACCTTGAATTTAGTGCATTTTATACGAGTCAAACAGTCAAGACACATTTGTATAAGACATGCATTCATTGTTTGTATGTTATGTGATATACCTGTTTTATGTGAATATGATGTATGCTAGTCCATTCTTTTTCAAAGTTTTTCAAGAGCTAAATAGACATAAATATCAAGTCGTTTTTACCTTTCGAGTTGTTTTTTGAAAGCTTGAAGGTTATTGCCCATCCAGAGTGGCAAGGGACAAGAGGGCTCGCAAAATTTGAGTTTTTAGATTTAACAAGATGTTAATATCCAATCAAAAAGATAAATCAAGGGAGTCTTTGACTATGAGGTCACACTCATTTATTTTTTGCTATTTTTGCATGATGACTTTACTTTCACAGATTTCTCATGTTTTTTTAGGAAAACCGTTCCCGACAACAGTCAGGGATGGTCATAATAATGTGTGGTTCTTGTGAATAATTGGAAGAACACACAGTTCAAAGAGGCATACAAAAAGAGTACAACAACAAATTGTTACTGAGAGGCCACATTCAACAGACATAACAAGATCGACAGTTAAGAGGATACAAAATATATTGATGTAAACAATCAGAATGCACTCTCTGACTAAAGATGTCAGCAGCACTATACTTACGAGTCATCACTCTAAGTTTGTCTAAGTTCTTGAATACTTTTATATCCTATTTGAACGAACTACGTGAATATGATTCTCATCTCGATGAGATACGTAGGCAGCCCTTCTTGGGTTCAGTATTCATTCTTTTAAATTCAAAAAAAAAGAGTCAAATATTTTTTGCATATTTTCACAGACATATCTACACGAACTACGCGTACCTGATTCTCATCTCGATGAGATACATAGGCAATCCTTCTTGGGTTCGGTATCCATTCTTTCAAATTTTTAAAATAAAAAGTAAAATAGTTTATGCATATTTTCCAAGTCATATTTGCATGAACTATGTACACCTGATTTTCATCCCGGTGAGATACGTATGCAACCCTTTTTTTGTGTTTGGTATTTATTCGTTCTTTAAAAAAAAATCTTGGGTACATAATGTAAGAGTCATGTCTTCAGCTAAGTTGGGACCAATGTAGTTAGGAGCATGTAAAACTGTTCGATATGATGGAGAGGATTGACTTTGTTGTAAATCACGTAGTCTTTCGGTATCTCTCATTTGTACTTTGTGATGTTTGAAGTTCTCTTGCAGGCATTCAATATAAGAATAAAGTCAACCTCATGATTTCATGTGCATTGTGTGGTGAGCCTTTAGATAAAAATTTAATGGCATCGCACTGCTGATCTAGAATGTGGCTTGAATGTTTATTGAGGCGAAATTCTGAGTTATGTTTGGTTTGGGAAAGGATTGTAGGCCTTTTTTGGCCCGATTGTGCCTTTCAAAACCAACCAAATGACATTGATCTCTAGTTTTCCCCACTTTGAGCCTGAAGCCTTTCTTTGGACAATCACATCTTAGCCATTACCCTTTTGAGTGCTTATATGCACTATCCCTCTCTTGGCCCAACCTTGTTGAGTGCACCAAATATGTGCAATATGTAGGTGATGATCCAAATTTGAAGATGCCAAAGGCCAGAAGATATAAAGTCTCTCAAATTCAAGAAAGCTAAAAGGACTTCTAGAGAAAGGAAAAAAGAAAGAAAAAAAAAGAAATAAGACAGACAAAAACACCCCTACAAGGTCAATAAAAGACAAGAAGGAAAATACTCCAACAAAAGAGAGAAAACTTCAAAAGAAATGGGTGAAAACAAATACTCCAACAAAAGATGAGACTTATTTTTTAAAAAGGGAGTGAAATAAAAGAAAACCTCCAAGATATAAGGACTCAAAAGAAGTCAAAACAAAGGGGTGAAAAAAGGAAAAAACTCCAACAAATGAGAATTCGAAAGAAGTCAACAAAGGGGGGACAGTGAAAAGGATCAGACGCCAAAGACGTATCAATTGTCAAAGCACAAATTCTTTGTGATGCTCAAGGAGGAATGAAGTCACTCTTATCCCAAATATATATCCTACCCGGTCCTAAGCCTATGTTACAAGCCAATGACAAGCCCTACATAATTTTATTCCAAATGTTCTCACATTAGTGGAGATTTACATAAGGGCCAAGCATATGGTATCACAGTTGCATGCACTGAACATTCTTGTGAGTGTGAGTGTACTTTGAAAAATGTCCTCAAATCAAACGTTTCAAATATGTGTGAAATATGGCTTTTCTTTGTTGTGAGGGCACTTGAAACATAAGGATTGGTACAATTCAAAACCTTTGCTTGAAGAAAGATGAACAAATCTTATTGGTACTTAAGTATGTTTGAGGTATCACTTGAACCTGTGGAAATTACCTTGAATTCAATCTTAGTTAAAAAAATAATAATAAATTTACATGCAATCCTTATTGTTGGTACCATTTTAGTCAAGACTTGACTATCTCTTTAGATTCTTTATTCTTTTTTTTAAAAAAAAGCAAAAAACAAAAAAAAAGGTGAGCAAAACCCACATTTATTATTTTCCAAAGCATTTTTTTAAAATTCATTCCATTAAATAAAAAGAATTTGCCTTTCCTTTTTGGGTTGTTCATTGTAAAAAGTGTCATTAGGCTAATCTTGTCAGTGCGAGACGCCTATCTTACTTCATTGGACTATCCGTCCTAAAAAATATGACATATCTTTTGTCTTTAAGCTTTAAATATCACGCTAATATTATTTTCCTATTTCATCATGTTCATATTGTACATGTTCTACTAATGATCTTATCTCAGATTCTTTGCAGTAGTCATCATCTACAAGATTGAAACTACATTTGACCTGATTCCTAGTTCAACATGATATGTAGGAGCCAGGACGGCTCGGTCATATACCCAGTGTGATTTTCTTTTCTCCTTGTAATAAAAACTGGGACAAATTTTTTTTGAATATCTCAAACCTTCACACCAAAGGTGCTATTTCCAGCAAGTCAAGATTGGAGATCATTTTGAGATTTACCAAAAGTTCTAACTGGGATATTATTTTTGAGGAAGACCTCAAAAGTTCCAACAAGTACTGTCAGAAGATTGATAGTAAACTTCAAATGATCCATCATCGCTTAAAGTTCAAAGTCAACTTGCAAATTTCCAGCATTGTCATGGCGAGCCAGCAACTCCTCGTACAAATCTCCAATAAGATATGAATCAAAATAAATAGAAAATGGTCAAGAGTAAAATGTTGTTTGCTCACATGTGTCAAAAGTGATCTGACATTTTATCCACATTCTCTTTTAAAGAGTCTTTTCTCAAGGTTTCTTGCCTAAGTCGCTAGCTAAGGCGACATTGTGTCTACTAATTGTTCCTTTTCAAGTACAGGAACACGTGAAAGCATTGAGGCGATGACACTTTCGAGACAAATCATTGAGCCATCCACCTCGTTACAGTGGACAATCATCGAGTCATCCACCTCGTTACAGTAGACAATCATCGAGCCATCCACCTCATTACAGTGGAAAATCATCGAGTCATCTACCTCGTTACAGTGGACAATCATCGAGTCGTCCGCCTCGTTACTGTTGGACAATCATCGAGCCATCCACCTCGTTATAGTGGACAATCACCGAGCCATCAACCTCGTTACATTTGGACAATCACTGAGTCATCCACCTTGTTACAGTGGAAAATCATTGGCTCATCCATCACTTGCATTTTTCATTTGACGAGAAGGTCATTGCACTTTTCATTTGTCGAGAGGGCCATTGCATTTTCATTCGCCAAGAAGGCCACTGCATTTAAGTCGCATCTATTCGGAGGTGAAGGATGTGCACCCTATCTGTTCCACGTACAACTCGGAGGATACTTGCGTTGAAAGATATTTTACATTTAAGTCACATCAATTAGGAGGTGAAGGATGTGCACCCTATCTATTCTGCGTTCATGTCGTAGGAGACTTGCGTTTAATGATATTTGTATTTAAGTCGCATCGATTCGGAGGTGATGGATGTGCACCGTATCTATTTCACGTTGAAGTTGGAGGAGGCTGGCGTTAAAGGATATACACACAGATCCTATCGATGGATCATTTTCATTCATCCTACCAATGGACATGCACTTAGATCCTACCGATGGATCATCTTCATTCGTCCTACCGAGGGACATTCATTCAGACCCTACCGATGGATCATTTTATTTTGTCATACCGATAAACATACATTCATATCCTACCGATGGATCATCATTTTCTTTTGTCCTACCAATGGACATACATTCATAACCTACCGATGGATAATCATTTTCAGTCGTCCTACCGATGGACATACATTCATATCCTGCTGATGGATCATTTTCATTCGTCCTACCAATGGACATACATTCAAATCCTACCGATGGATCATCATCTGTGTTCATCCTATCGATGCACATACATTGATATCCTACCGATGGATCATTTTTATTCGTCCTACCAAAGGACATGCAATTTTATCCTACCAATGGATCAGCTTCATTTATCGTATCGTAAGAGATGCTACCCTTTTCCCTTTAATTTTGTCTCTACTAATGAGTTTCATCTTTGTTTTTTCGAGAACATCCAAGAGGATGCATTCTCAATTGAGCCACGGGTGCGGACTATTCAACAAGGACGCAACACAGTGTAGAACCTTTTGGAGGCAAGTCAGGGATCGACTTTCACCGTATTGCAACCACACTTTTATATAAAGGTCACGTGTTCGGCCAAAATCGGATTTGTTAATTTTCATTGTCCACGATTTCTTTCATCAATCATAGCCAACGAAAGGGACAACTGTTGACACCCAATTTTGGCCTCACATTTTCAAAATTTGTAACATTTAAGTTTTATATTTTTAATAGTTCAAAATATTTTTTTTTATAATATTAAATAAGTTTATCGATAACTATCCCTATTTACCAAAATTTAGGATTTTTTATCAATTAATTTTAAAATTGCATTTTTACATTTCATTAGTTACGTTCATTATATTTTTTTTAATATTCATTTTATTTGTTACATTTGTTAATATTCATTTTGATATTTTGCACAGTCTAGAAATCCATTCAAATATGGATAAAATTTGCATACACAGATTGACCGATGATTTTGGGCCACAATCTCAAGCCCACAATTTGAGCCCATTGCATAATTATTTTCCTATTTAAGTATTGATTAGGTCAAAAATAAAGGGAGTGGTGAATTATTTTTAGGTAGAAGTTCTAAATTTTTCAGAATTTTTATCCACAAAAGGATTTCACTAGTCACTAATTTTCCGGCTGCCAACACCTCGGAATCCGGCGAAGTTTCGGCAACCCAAAACCCTTTCTCCCTCATGCTAACTACTCCCATTTCTCCAACACAACCGGACAACCACCAGAAAAGCAGAAATACACCACCACAAACCACCATTGTTTCCCTCTCCACCACCAGATCTCAACCCTCCAAACTACAACAAACCCAGCTCCACCAACTACTGGAAAACAACCCACAAACGACCAAAACACCATCACACTTCAGCCCAAATAACCCAAAAACCCCGATCCAAACAAAACCCCTTTGTCTTTTCTCCATTTTTTCGGGAAGCAGATCCGGTGAGGAGCTTAAAGCTCCGATGAGCCGGAGCAAAAAATAAAAGCTCGCAAGTCAGTCCTTTTCCCCCTTTCCCCTCACGATTTTGTTGTTTTGCAAGTGTATCAGCTCCGACCTCCAGCACTGGCAAACACAAGCTCTGATTCAACTCCAAAATCACCACCGAAGCAGACCCATTCGTTCTCAACCACAAACCACTAGAAACCACCGCAAACCAGCAACTCCAAACAACAACCAACCACCACCCAAACGAACCCACATACAGCGAGCTTCGAGCTCGCGATTTGATTCCAGCAAGTTGGAGCGAATGACAACAACAACCAAGTGAGCTAAAAGCTCAGGCGGAGCACAAAGCTCGAAAAACAACAACCAAACACTACCCCGCCGTGATTCCAATTCCGGAGAACAAAGCTGATGGAACCAAACACTATTGTTACCATCTCTCTTTCCAAGCTTCAATACACCTTCAGTAAACAGGTAATCCTTTTATTTTTATCTTTTGATATTTTTATTTTATTTGTTCTCTGCGTTTTAGATCTGGCCGGAGGGGTTCAAACTCCGACCATCATTGTTTTTTTCGGTTATATTTTGTTTTCCCCGGTGAGTACTACTATTTTGGCTGTTTTGGCTTATTGCTTGAAATGAAACTTTGTTTGTTTCTTTTGTTTAATCTCATTTTTTTTGTTGGGTTTGATGGTTATGACTGGTATTTTGTTTGTTTATTTTTTGTTTATTGCGGTTGTTAGAAATTTATTTGAATTATTTTTCTACTATTATTCTTGTTCCAGTAAAATGGTTTGTATATTGTACTATTTTTGTTGATTTATTTTTGCTGACTATTATTTTTTGTTAATGACTATTGCCGCTTTATACTTTATTTTGATTAATTTATTTTATTGCGAAGTTCATGTCTATTTGGAATCTTTGAGTTATTTGTTCGCTTGAGTGAATTAAGTTTGGGAAAAAAAGGTAAGTTGATGGTGGGTTTGTCTCATTATTGTGGTTATCATTGTTAGTTTTTTTTTTTTATATTATTATTTCCCAGAGATTCTTGTGATGTTTGAATGTTTTCTTTATTTTATTATTTATTTTAAATTGTCTAAAGGTGGTTAGCGATCTACTATTGGTCTATTTTTAAAATATTATAGTTTTTGTTCTTTGTTTCTTTCTGTTTGTAGATCTTTTTTCTCCTAAAATATTTTGTTGAAGTGATGTTGGACATAATATGTTAAAATTGGCCGATGAAGAAATTACCGTCGATTTCCAAGGCCTCCCATGTTAATAAGATAGATTTTTATTTTGAAGTTATTATTTAATTTATTTATTTTTATTCATATTTATTTAGTACTAACACTTTTACTAAGTGTCTTCACAGGTACCCAGTGGTGCTTCCCATTGAAGCTATTCGAACAAATTTCGAATAATATTCTTATTCATTGTTGTGTATATGTCGATGTTAGGCAAATTTTAGGTCGTGTCTTATATCATTGTTCTATTTTATTACTTGTGTATTTTGCGTGTTTGTTATACTTGTATATTATTTTTTATCTCCTCAATTTGAAAAAAAATGAATTCAATCGGGACCCATAGTTGTGGATTTCGAAGGATGCCTAACACCTTTCCTTCGAAATAACTTGAACCCCTTACCTAGAATCTAATGGTTTCGTAGATCACTTAAATGGTTTTGTAGTTTTTCCAAAATTAGATGACGATTCCTTTAAAACTCAAGTTTTCTCAAAATTCTTTTAAAATTGAATTAATTGATTACTTTTTGAGTTACCACGACGTTTCACCCTATTTGAATAAAGTAGGGATGTAAACACTTATCTTGAGTGCCTGCAAGAGAATTTTTAAGTGTCACTGTTTTGATTAAACATAAAGAATTAATTAAACACATAAGCTTTGTTTTGATTGAAGACAAACTCAATTATATCACATGACATACATATAGTTATTGCGCATCCTATACAAATATGTTATCTTTTTGTGACAAGGGTAGGCCTATCAATTTAAATGATGTATTACATCATTTGACAACATTCCATTTCCCCAATAACATTTTATACAAATTTTTTGAATGGATCAAATATGGTTATAAAATGAGGGAAAATCGATACAAATAATCGGTCTCATGCAAGGGTACAATTCTAAACTAAGCTTTCATGGAAGACCCTTCCTTCTTGAACTTTTTGTCATTTTCAAATGTCAACACCTTTTAGATGGAATGGTAGCTTGTAAAAATCCTTCTTCAACTAGAGTAAGCTATTAAAATAAACCCCAGCCCCAAGAGACTATGACTATTCAAATGACATATACATCCTTCAAACTTAAACACATAATTATGATCGTCTATTTAGGCCGGAGGCCATTTTGGACTCAAGTTGGTCTTTCTAATGGGTCGAACACGCATTGGGTGTTGGGTCGTCTTACGTCAATGCGCTAAATTAAGGATTTGGCATCTCTCTACGCTAGTTGAATAGGAGAGGGCTTTTTTGACAGCAGAAACTGGCAGTTTTTGCTGCCCACCTGCAAATGCAATTCAATTTAATTCAGCCCAATTAAACATACAACATTATAAACAAGCTACACAAAACATAAAACAACAAATTTAAATTAACATTCAAAAGTATCTAAATAAAAATTTAAAGACTAATAAAGTCTTTCAAAATTCGAATAAAAAAATTTCAAAATGTTCATATATTAAAAGTGACCTAAACTAGTGAGTGGCATCTACAAAATCATCATCCTCCTCCTCCTTACTTTCGTCGTCGGTGTCCTCGGGAGCCAAAGTAGTAGGTCGACGAGCGAGGTTCAGCACTTGTTCTTAGATTTGTTGAACGCTCTCACTCATGCTTTGTTGTTCAACTACACTTCTCTGCTCCGACTCTGCTAGTGCTGATGTAAGTTGTGCTATTTGAGCCGACAGAGCAACAATCTGAACACCGTTAAGTTTATCAGCTTGACGTGATGATCCAATACCTCGTAAGCCTAATTGGAGTCTTCTTACATAGTTTGGAGAGCCTAGACCATAGACTCTACCTTTGTATGTCCCCCTACCACTTTTTCTGTCCAAATTTGGGTGGACATTTCAGGTGTCATTTTGACCGAACTATCTAGATTCTCAGCGACATACTGATGAAACTCATTCTCCATATTAAATATAAAAATTGACATCAAGATATATACATATGATAAATATATTCACTATTAATATATATTATTCATATTAAATAACTTACAAAAGTTCGTTCGGCCCTTTCCTCCACACACACTTTCGGATCCGACTCATTTTCTTTCTTCTTCACATGAGTCTTCTTGAAAACCTCCGGTCCAATGGGAGTGCGCCCCAATTATTTTTCCTATATATAAAAACAAAAATTTATAACGGTATATATGAATCAACTAATTATTTATTTAAAAGTTTGAATTAGAACTTACCATCTCTGTTGTAATTGTTCCAACGGTCTTTGCACCTCCGGTGTGCAACGTGCCACCCTTAAGACTGCCTCTAGCCTTTTTGGCTTGTTCTGACATTGCCTTACACTTATATGTGTTCCAATACAAACTCGATTCATCAAAAACATAAGGCAACATCCAACCCGAACGTTGATCAGTATCCCAAACTTTCTTTAGCCAGCTAGACAGTCTGGTGGATGCCCTCCTCTCAAATGTGGTCTCAATGACCAAATTGTACCTCAACCCCCTTGTACACAGAGTCTGGAAAAAAATTGAATAACATTAATTAGATCGATAGTAAAAAAAAGTAAAGTATACTAAACTTAAATAAAAAATATATACCTTAAATTCATTAAACATCGCCTAGAGTATACTATTTGGAATCTCGCTCCAAGAGTGAAAAGCCTGTGTATAAAGTCTTCTAACACAGTCTTTAAAGCCCGGGCAGCATCCTTTGTAGGATGCCACCTGCAAAACACATAATACATATGTTAGTTTATGAATAATATATTAAAGTATACGAAATAAATAAATTAAACTAACAAATAGATAACAAATCAAACTTGCAATGATCCATCGACTCAATCATGACTCTACCAAGTCTATCCTTCTGGCCAGGAGCTAGAGCAGGCATCTCATCACCTAGTGTAGCACTAGGTGTAGCTGTAGATGAAGGTGATACACCAGGATGAACAAAATTTTGAGTCAATGGAGGCATACCGGCCATAGTATCTCACTGCTCGCTACTAGAATCTCCAATCCTCATGGTGGATAACTGAGGAGATGTACATGTGGGAGATGGTGTACCATCTGATATCCTACATGTGGATAAGGGTCGTGGTCGATGAATAGCCTGTAAAGGTAGGTCCTCGTAGAGCTGTGGAGGCAATGCATGTGAAGTAGAGGAAGCACTGACTGGTCGACGGCAATTAAGATAATATGCCCGAGGATTCACCGTATGAAACGGAACAACAAATAAATGAGTATGATGACTAATACGCTCTGGCGTAGAGTAAATAGATCCTGGAATATCCTCATGATCTATGGGTCTCCTAGTTGACTTCTCCTTTTTAGCCTGTTTAGTCTGGATTACTTCAAGATGCTCGCGATGTCTATAACCGTCACCGCATGATGACATTTGTATGCAAATTTACATGTATAATATATAAAAATCATTAATTAAATAAAATTAGCAAAATAAATTAACCTACATATATACTAGCTTTCATTCTACACTATTTCTCCTCGCTTGTTTCAATTCCATCATTCTTCCATTCTTCCTCCTCAGTTGTTTCATTTTCATTATCATCCCATTCTTTGTCATCAAATGATTCATTTTCCTCATTCTCGGATATTTCTTCCTTAACATTCATTATCTCATAATCAGATACTTCTTCTAATATGTGTTGAGGATGTTGTAGTGTGGTTTCCAATTCAACATCAACTTGTTGATGAACAATTGAAACATCATTTTGATACGCCATATCTAAGACATTGTCAATTTCAATGCTTTCCACAGACTTAGTTTTATAACAACCCACCAATCAACTTTGTCTCTACGCAATGGATATGCAGCGTAATACACTTGTTTCTCATTTTGTGCAATAATAAAAGGATCATAACTTTTGTATTTCCTGGTGTGTTTAGCTTCAATTATATTATGTTGATTGTCCACCTTTGTACCTCTATGTGATGGGTCAAATCACTCACACCAAAACAATACAATCTTCTTCTTAGGCCAACCTGAATTCCTCACTTCAATAATCTCATGAATGACACCATAATATTCAATAGTTTTGCCAGTACCATCAACATTGCTTTGTATGTAGACACCGCTATTATTTGTTTTCTTGTTTGTAGAAACTTCTTCAGTTTGAAACTTAAAACCATTGACACAATACTTATTCATTGCCAGTACTTGAGATTCAGGTCCAAGTGCTACGTCTTCCACTAATTGCAAATGTTGGACACTTGAGTATTCATCATAAACCTACGTGATTGTTATTTCAAGTAATACAATTTAGTATAACATGAATATATTACTAAATACTTAGTGATTGCACAATTACATAGTTTGTTAGCCATTTGGAAATTTTTTTATAGATGGCTTCATTACCCCATGTGTTTACGAAGAAGCTGATCATTTTACATTCAAGTATTTCGTTAGTTAATGAGCACTTATTAGTATGTAATTTGATTACACGTTTTTAACACTTACTTGACGTATGGTTGAATCTTTGGACAATTAAGCAAAATATGTGTCACAGCTGATTGCATTTCCATATCAGTGAAGCATCGCTTTCCACGCTCTTTAGATCCTCTACCATTTTGATTAAAAATTGATATCGGTGGAAATGAAGATTCAATATTGCCTTCATCATTGCTATTGGGCCTGTTTCTCCTACATGACACATCATCACCAAAGTAATAAAAATAAAAATCACCAGTTTCTCTCCCAATATGACCTTGAACAATTGATCCTTCGATCTTTCCCCTTTGCTTAATTGTTTGGAACTACCAATTTTTATGCATGTATATATGTATATATATGTTAATAAAAGACTTGGTGAATATATATAACTTAGTGAATATTTCAAATGGATAAATCCATCTTGTTTGAACCGAACCTCCGAGACGGGCCTCTTGTACAAGGTGAATTGAAAGATGCTCCATCACATCAAAGAAATCAGATGGAAATATCTTCTCCAACTTAGTAGTAATAACAAGAATATTTTCCTCCATCCTGTCTAAACTACTCTCCAACAACTTTCCAGAACACAATTGTTTTAAAAAAATACCTATCTCTGTGATTGGTTTCCATATCCTTACGGGTAGATGGCTAAAAGCGATAGGTATTAAAGTTTCCATGAAGATCATGACTTTTCATACCTATAAATTTTCCTTCATTCATATCTGCCCGCATTCCTAAATCCGAAGCATAGCCCTCTGGCATTCTTAAATTTTTAATCCACTCACAAATTTCACGTTTCTCATCCAATGTTACTGAAATGTTGGCTTTGGGCTTAACTATTTTACCATTTTGTAATTCCTGCAGTCATAACTCTTTTCTCCTACAATATTCCTTTATGTCCATTCTAGCTTTTGGATTGTCTTTTTTCTTACCCTAAACATCCATCATTGTGTTAAACAAATTGTCAAAATATTTTTTTTCAATGTGACACCATGATGTGAATCAAAAGGAGGCTTTGGGCTAAACCATAGCCATCTGCACATAACCCCAATCTAACATTTCTTAGTTTACTAGCAAAATCAGGATATACATTATCAAAATGCTTCCATGCTTCACCATCAAATGGATGAGACAAGACACCCGACGACCTTCTATATTCACGATGCCATCTCATATGTGGGGCAGACCTCATCGATGCATACAACCTCTTTAACCTAGGAATGAGAGGTAGATAATGCATTGCCTTAATTGGGACCATCTTTCCAGCCGGAGTCCTCTTATAACGAGCATGTCCACAAAACTTACAATTTTCTAATTCACTATAAGTCTTGTAAAACAACATGCAACCATTAACACAAAAATGATTTTTCAATCCTAACTTGGAAACCAAACGCTTTGCCTAATAGAGGTTCTTAGGTATGTTAAACTCCAGATTAACTAGTTCACCCAAAAGATCAACCATTGAGTCTGTAGCCGCATTAGGAACATTCCAATCTGATTTAATATTCATTAATCTAACCGCAACTGACAAAGCAAAATACAGACTCCCTTCACATAGTGGAAGACTAGACTCTTGTAATTGATCATAGAAGCATCTTGTTTCTTCTGTAGGAGCTTCATCAAAATATTGTTCGGGTTCCATCCCACCTTCAACCCTGAAAGCATCATTAATCATTTCATGAACCCTATCATGATCAACCCTATCATCATGTTCAACCCTAATTTGGCCATTTGGTGCAAGCATAATATATTCATCCACAGGCATCGAATTATAGAACATACCATTCAATCCATCTCTTTCCCCATGATCAATCCATACAAAATATCTAGGCTTAAATCCATTACGGTACAAATGAACTATGATTGGATCTGGTTAAAAAAATTTAAGCACCTACAGGCACTTCAAGGACACCTACCCAATCCATTATTCTTGAAAGTATCAAGTGTCATTGTATGTTCAATAAAATTTCTAACACCGTTAATAAACTCAGGTTTCAAACCAGCACCAATTTCATAATGCATATTATACATCCACAAATGATGATCCATCTACAAATATATAGATATTCAATTATATTAATAAATTTAATAATAATTTTACTACATTATACTAATTTATATTGTTAATATAAATACTATATTTCAAGATCTACAAAGTTAAAGCTTAATTAATTAATGAATACTAATTAATTAAGTTCAAATTAAGTTCAAGTTCTAGTTAAGTTAAAAATTAAGTTTATATTAATTCCTAATTAACTTTTCAAGTTATTATAAATTAATTAAGTTTAATAAAGTTCTAATTAATTTATATTAAGTTCAAATTAATTATGGTCAATCAGATTTTAAAGTACTACAAAATTCTAATTAAGTTCAAATAAAATCTAAGTTCTAGTAAGAATAAAAATTAATTTCTAATAAATTAAAGTCAACAACATTTAAAGGTTATATTTCTAATTAAGTTCAATTTATAGTAAATTCAAGTTATAATTAATTATAAGTTCTAATTAAGTTGTAATTCAAATCCCCAAAATCCCAAATTGAAACTAGCTAGCTAGTGTCCCAAATTCAAACTATTAGTCCTAAAATCTGAAATATAATTCAAACTAGTCCTAACTTCCCAATTCAAACTAGTCTTAAAATCACAAATTCAAAGTACTCATAGAATTCAAAAATCAAACTAGTGCTAATATTCCAAATTCAAACTATTAGTAGTCCTAAAATCTCAAATATAATTCAAACTAGTCCTAAATTACAAATTCAAATTAGTCTTAAAATCACAAATTCAAACTAGTCCTAAAATCCCAAAATCTAACTAGTGCTAAAAGACTAAATTCAAACTAGCTAGCTATTCGTAATCCCAAATTCAAACTATTAGTCCTAAAATCTCAATAATAATTCAAACTCTAGTTAGTCCTAAAATCCAAAAATCAAACTAACTCAAATAATACCCAAATTCAAACAACTCCTTAAATACCCTAATTCAAACTAATCCTACAATCCCAAAATCAAACTAATTAATTCAAGAAATACTCAAATTCAAACAAATCCTAAGATACTCTAATTCAAACTAACCCTAACATTAAAATTTTCAATCAACTCACTAACTAATAATTCCTAATTCAAACTAACAATCAACAAACACAAAATCAATAAACTAATTACAATTAAATAACTAACAAAATCAAATAGAGCTCAAATTGATTTTTTTTTATAAATAAAACCCTAACCTTAAAGGAGAAGGAGATAATGAAGAGACAGGGGAAGGAGGCGGCGGTGGCAGCTCCGGTAGGTGAGGCTCGCGAAGGCAGCTCCTCACGACTCCAATTGGAGGCAGCAACAGACGGAGTAACGACGGCGGTGGAGTGGAGAGAAGGAGAGGAGAGAATGTGAAAAATAAGAAATGGGGGGGAAATAGGGGAAATCACGTCTGTAAGTATCAGATATTTATTGAAAAGTGACGGACAACGTCTCTATGTCCGTCGCATTTCATTAAATAGTTGACCAAATAATTTGACCAAAAAGCGACGGACATAGAGACGTTATCCGTCACTTATTTAAAATATTTGACCAAGAAGCGACGGACATAAAGATGTTGTCCGTCACTTTCATAGAAAAATAATTAGTAACATAAAATAATTCAAAAGCGACGGACGGCATGGCTATTGTTAAATTTATGTATAATTATTTTTAATTAAAAGCTACGGACAGCGTCTATATTTATATTAAATAAATAATTATTAATTTTATATATATTTGGCCCAAAAATCCACGAAAAAAGCGACGGACTAAAAGATGCCGTTCGTCTCTTTTTGTAAAATAATTTAAAAAATAATTATTTTTATTAAAAAGCGACGGACATTGTGGCATATGGCATCGCTTTTTGGAGCGACGTCATCCGTCATTTTTTAGCAGTTTTTTTAGTAGTGAACTACATTCCCCATGGTACCCCAATAAATAATTTGGATAACAAACGACTGCGGCCCGCATAATCGTCCATAAGAAATAAAAATGCGGAATGGCGGAAATATTTCATGATGCAATGCCAACATACATATAATTAAACAAATAATGAATAAATAACAACTACAATATACAAATAAAAAATATACAAGATATAATGAATATCACAATAAAAGAATGACTCCTCAATTTAAAAAGAACTCATAATAATTAGAACCTCTATATCTCCAAATGAGTCGTCATTCTGTTTACATCCCTGCTTTATTAAAATAAGGCGAAGCATCGTGGTGACTCAAAAAATAATAAATTAATTCAGTTTTAAATGAATTTTAAGAAAAATAAATTTTAAAGGAGTCGCCCTTTAATTTTAGGAAAAATTAGGAAACCAATAAATTAATTAACATAAAAGAATGTCTATGAAACAAATAGATTCTAGGTAAGGGATTCAAGTTATTTCGAAGGGAAGGTGTTAGGCATCCTTCAAAATTCACAATTGTGGGTTCCGACTGAATTCATTTTTTAAAATTGAGGAGGAGATAAAAATAATATACAACTATAATAAACATGCAATATACACAAACAAAAAAATAAAACAATAACATTAGACACGCCCTAAAGTTTGCCTAACATCGATATAAACTATATAATTCAAATTTCATCTGAATAGCTTCAATGGAAAACAACTCTGGGTACCTGTACATACACTTAGTAAAAGTGCTAGTACTAAATAAATATGAATAAAAATAAATGAATTAAATAATAATTTCAAAATAAAAACATGTCTTATTAACATGGGAGGCCTTGTAAATCGACTGTAATTTCTTCATCTGCCAATTTATTTTTTGATTAATACTAAACATAATAAAAACTAAATAATCAAAATTGAAACAAACTGTTAGAGGAAAACTCAATGGCAACATCACATTTGCTAAAACAATCTCTAAATCAACAAAACTTATCCACTAATGCACTAACTATATAACAAATAAATAATACTTAATAAAAAGGAAGTGATAAAAGTAGTAGTATAAAAACATGTAGTAAGTAATCATAATAAAGGTTACATGGTCAAAAACAACTTGAAAACTGTACGCACATGCTTCGATTATGGCAAAGAATGTAAAGCATGTTCTAGACACCAACCTCAAAAGTAGACAAATATGAAGCGTATGCAGAGGAGAAAGCAAGCAAGAGAGATAATATCCAACTCTGTGATGATTCCCACACACATAATTGACAAGAGGTATGATCTAAAATGAGGGTGTCAAAATGAAAGAGTCAAAAATGCAAAATAAAGGAGAGTTTTGAATTTCAAACGGTTGGAAACCCTTTTGACCCTTCAGTTCGCGTCTTGATCGGTGATGTTACTTATGTCGCCGACCCACTCGGCAATGCACAGAATGGAAATTTTTCTAGCCGAAATTACCAGAACTCCGACCGATTGGTTTGTCAAAAAGGTGATCCACACCGGGCTCGCCAAATGTTACTTGAGCTCACCTAATTGTCCATTCCTCCCAAGTTTCAAATTTTCAACCTGCACATTTAACAACCATTATTCAAATAACAAAACTTAAAAACTAAAAACTTGGGTTGCCTTGTAACATCTCGCTAATTGAAAGAACTAGAAAGAGTTAGAGTTGGGATTAGTCATTTTAGGAAACAATGAAAAATCTAGAAATTATTTAAGTTATGTTAAGTTTGAGTTATTGGTCAACTTCAAACGACCATAAATCCTAGATCACGATGAGTTAGGTGTGTTTCCAAATATCGTAGGAAAGATCTTGGAATAATCTTTTCAACGCCGCTGAGTTTGCACAATTCCGAGTTAGTATGAGTGAGATATGCCAATTTGAAGTTGGGCTGTTCAAATAAGGAAAGTTTAAACCGGATTTTTGAAGAGTAGTTTAGTGTTTTCCTTACCCAATTACCTACATCCATTTTTAGTAATTTATTTGGGGTCTAAACTGAGTTAGTTCAGTTTACGCTATTAAGAAATACGCTATGGTTTTGAGAGAAGAGAAAAGAGGAGAAAGGAGAAGAGAAGCTCAAGATTCGTCAAGTTCTTGCGATTTTGGTTGTGGAATTCACCAAGGATTCAATCCTACAAGGCATGTGAGACTTTCATAGCGTTGGGTTCATTCACCCACGAGCCAATCATGTTTGTTTCAGCAAAATTTGTTTCTAGAATGTTCAAAGTATGATGTTCTTGAAGTTTGCTTTGGTTCTTGAGATTTAATGGGATTGTGGACTTCTTGATGGAATCGTGTGGATTTAAGAGTTATTTTGAGTTAGAATCTTGTGTATATATACTGGGCATTTGAATGTGTAGAGGGATTGAAAAAAGAATCAGATTTAGGTGAATTGGGGTGAGAAAACTAAGAAGGAAAAAGTCGAGCAGGTTTTGTCACGCAAGTCTGCATCGCGGACTTGCTCCCGCAGTGAACAAAAATCACCTTAGCGTCGCGGTTGAGACATGGACTCCTCTATTTCAAATATAAATTTTGCGATCAAATATTTAAATACATCTCCGCGTCGTGGACTAGTTTCCAGATAGTGATTTCTTGATCTTTTCTCATGTTTAACTATCTAAAAACACTCCTAAACATCATGAGATCGTTCCTATCACAAATAACAATCCATGAATCCATAATTCAATTCAAGGAATGTTAAGAGTCAAGTCAAGGAAAGTTAAGAGTCAAGTTAAGAGAAGTTCATAAAGTTTTCCAAAAGTCTTTTACAAACGTTTCAACTTTGATTTAAGGCTTAAGCTCTGAGTTTAGTAAAGAGTAAGAGTAAGAGTTCATTTCTTCAAAGCCTATACGGGAACTAAGTATTATGAAGAGTTAAATATTTTTTCACATTTGAGCAAGAAAGGGAACATCGATTACAAGAGAGCTTTTAAGCTAAGTTTAGAGTAATTATCTCAAACCAAAGAAAGAAGTTTGTTTTAAAAACATATGAGCTAAGTTTATTTTTGGGAGTAGTATTGAGCACTCATATGGGGATGCGAGTTCATAATAACTCAAGTCTCCATAAACCATGTAGCCATCATGTGTAGTAAAGGTCATACTTTTTAGATGATTCCTTAAGTGCTTTTTAGCATAGACTAGTAGATCCACTTAGTTATGACGTCCTATATGACGACAAAGTATATGAAAGTTCTGGCAGCTTGGGCAAGACGATGTATCACCAATTAGGCTCATAGTGGTGGTTGTCAGTTAGATAAACTCCCACAGAAACTATATTACTTTACTATATGAGTAAAGTTGAGTTTGTTATTGCATTTTCTTTAACGAACTAAGTTGTTTTCCATTGTTTTACAAGCTTTCCATATATTGCATGTGTTTTATTCCTTTATATTGAGTTAAGTTATTCATGAGTTGAGTAAAGCGAAGGTAACTGTTTCTTTAGATTTCTTTCAAGATTATGTTATGTTTAGTGTTCCCCTCGCATACTCGTACAATCAATGTACTGATGCCATTTGGCCTGCATCATCTTATGATGCAGACACAGGAAACCAGGATCATCATCCAGCACCTCGTTGATCCAGTTGAGCACTCAGAGTTTGTTAGTGAGCCTCCTAGCTTCCCAGAGGGCTCCTTTTATCATTTGCTTTTAGTATTTCATTGTTGGGATGATCAGGGGTCTTGTCCCGACATCCCTCATTGTTTTAAAGGCTTCATAGATATTTAGTAGTTTAGTTGTCTTTACATTATTATTCTTATGTTAACACTTGAGTTGCCACATTGGCCAAGTTGAATGTTTGACCTTTAAACAGTTGAGTAGAAAAGCATTTGATCTTTGTAATAATGCTAAGAGTCTTCCGCTGAGTAAGTAAGCTAGGCCAAGGGTTTGCTTGGCGGCATCAATGGTTCTCAAGTGCCGGTCCCGCCCAGGGTGTAGGCTCGGGCCATGATAAACTTGGTATCAGAAGGAGTCTATGAAGCCATGTCAGTAGAGTCCTAGTTATCGGTGTGAAGCGCACCACATCTATAATTATAAGGCTGCGACACTTAAGAAAATTTCGCACTTCTTTTATACTCATTTCGCGCGTGTTTTTAAATAATCATGCCTTTACAAAAAGTTGTCAGAGGTCGTCCTGCTAGGCGTAATGTTGAGGAGCAAGGGGTACCTAATGCACTTGAAGTGCAACCCCAAAGAGAAGTTACTAATGTTGAGTTCAAGGAAGCGATAAAAATGCTAAGTCAAGCTGTGACTAACCAGGTTGGGTAACAAAGAGGGGCTCGACAAGAAGTTGCTGACACTTTGAGGATCCCTGAGTTCTTGAGGATGAATACTCCAAGTTTCACTGGTTCGAACACTACTAAGGATCCAGAGAGCTTTATTGAGGAACTGAAGAAGGTATTTGATTTTATGCACATTGCCGATGCTGAGCAAGTAGAACTAGCTGCATATCAATTGAAGGATGTTGCTAGGACTTGGTTTGACCAGTGGAAAAAGGGTAGAGTTGAGGGAGCACCACTTGCGAGTTGGGCATGTTTTGAGGAGGCCTTATTGGGGCGTTTCTTTCCCCGAGAACTCAGAAAGGCCAAGGTATGAGAGTTTCTTACCCTTAAGCAAGAGTCACTAAGTGTTCATGAGTATGGGTTGAAGTTCACCTAATAATCTTGTTATGCTCCAGAGATGGTTGTGGATATATGGAGTAGAATCAGTCTGTTTATTGCTGGGTTGTCCCATCTATCAACCAAAGAGGGCAGGGCATAGATGCTAATTGGGGACATGGATATATCGAGGTTAATGGTATATGTGCAGTAGGTTGAGGAAGAGAAGCTGAGGGATAGGGAGGAGTTTATAAACAAGAAGGCTAAGACAGGGAATGAGTATGGGCAACATAAAAGTAATATTAACCGTTCGTCCTTTCAGCAAAAGCAAAAGGGGCCTGCTCCATCATCTTCTAGTGCACCTGTACCCAGAAACAAAGGTGAGTGTAATAGTCAGAATTCCCAGTACTTCAGAACTAGACCTGCACAATCTCAAGGTAGTGTGGCACAAGGAGGTAACTAGGCTCCTTTATGTGCTAAGTGTTGTAGAACCCACCCGGGTAAGTGTCGCGATGACTCCACAGGTTGTTTCAAGTATGGACAAGAGGGTCATTTCATGAAAGAATGCCCCAAGAACCGGCAAGGTAATGGGAATCAAGGTAATAGAGCCCAATCTTCATCAATTGCTCCACCAAACAAGGCTGCACCTAGAGGAGCTACTTTCGATACTACCGGAGGTACAAACCGTCTTTATGCGATCACTAGTCGCTAAGAGCAAGAGAACTCTCCAGATGTTGTCACTAGTATGATCAAAGTTTTTACTTTTGATGTTGATGCTTTGCTAGACCGAGGAGCAAGTTTATATTTTGTAACCCATTATGTTGCAAATAAGTTTGATGTTCTTCCTTAGAAACTCTGTGAACCCTTTTGTGTTTCTACACCTTTTAGGGAGTCTATTCTAGTTGAGCGAGTATATCGTGATTGTATCATTTATTTCAATCACAAGGACACCACGACTGGTTTAGTTGAATTAGACATGGTACATTTTGATGTCATTCTTGGTATGGACTGGCTTCATGCCCATTATGCCTCAGTTGATTGTAGAACTCGAGTTGTCAAGTTTTAGTTTCCCAATGAGCCAGTCTTACAGTGGAAAAGTAGTTCAGCAGTGCCTAAGGTCATTTTATTTCATACCTTAAGGAGAGGATATTAGTTTCCAAGGGGTGTGTCTATCACTTAGTCCGAGTTAATGACTCTAGTGTTGAGATACCTCCTATTTGGTTATTTTCAGTAGTAAAAGAGTTTCCAGAAGTCTTTCCAGATGATCTTCCCGAAGTCCCTCCTGATTGAGAAATAGACTTTGGTATAGACATTCTTCTAGATACTCGTCATATATCTATTCCTCCATATAGAATGGCACCAGGAGAGTTGAAAGAGCTTAAGAAACAGTTGAAAGATCTCCTTGATAAGGGTTTTATTCGACCAAGTGTCTCACCTTGGGGAGCTCCGGTCTTATTTGTGAGAAATAAGGATGGTTCCCTTAGGATTTGTCTAGATTACCGCCAGTTGAACAAGGTTACCATCAAGAATAAGTATCCTCTTCCGAGAATTGATGATTTCTTTGATCAACTTCTGGGTGCCACATGTTTCTCTAAGATAGATCCCATATCTGGTTACCATCAGTTTAGAGTAAGGGAATGTGATATTCCGAAGACAGCTTTCAAAACCCGTTATGGTCATTATGAGTTTTTGGTTATGTCCTTTGGTTTGACCAATGCGCCTGAGGCATTCATGGATATTATGAATAGAGTATTCAGGCCTTATTTAGATATATTTGTTATCGTATTCATTGATGACATATTAATCTATTCAAGGAATGAGGAAGATCATGCTAGCCATCTCAGAATAGTTCTATAGACTCTAAAAGATAGAGAGGTGTATGCTAAGTTCTTGAAATGTGTGTTTTGGCTTGAGTTTGTGGCATTCAGAGGCCACATTATGTCTGGAGAGAGAATTGAAGTTGATACTCAGAAAATAGAGGTAGTGCAGAATTGGCTTAGACCCACGTCTCGAACTGATATTAGAAGTTTCTTGGGTTTGGCTGGATATTATAGAAGGTTCGTAGAGGGGTCCTCATCTATTTCATCTCCTTTGACCAAGTTGACTCAGAAGACAATTAAGTTTCAATGGTTTGAAGCTTGTGAGAAAAGCTTTCAGGAATTGAAAAAGAGGTTGACTACTGCCCCATTGTTAACCTTACCATAAGGTACGCAAGGCTTTGTTGTATATTATGGTGCGTCTAGAGTTAGTTTGGGTTGTGCATTAAAGCAGAATGACAAAGTTATAGCTTATGCCTCCAGACAGTTGAAGGTTCATGAGAAGAATTACCCAACCCATGATCTAGAGCTGGAGAGGGCTTGAGTTTACGTGGCATCTTCAGCGTCTGCAATCACTGTTTACTATTTCGATGCTAATGCTACTACTGAATTGAAGAGAAGTTGTAGGCTGAGCTAATTCAGTAACCTATTCAAGCTCCTAGACCTCCGTCTGCCTAGTCCTGTCCTCAATAGATGACTTCCGCTTTAGGACTTCTCGGAGATTAATCGATCTATCTTAGTGATCCCCAAGGTTCAACGAATGAATGAAGCTATGATCGTACCCGGATAGAGAGCCCTTCCATTTCTTTGATGCACACTTATCTTTATGGTGTTCATGTGGATGTGTTCACTGATCACAAGAGTCTTCAGTATGTGTTCACTCAGAAAGAGCTTAATCTCAGACAAAGGAGGTGGTTAGAATTACTCAAGGATTATGACATAAGTATTCTTTACCACCTAGGTAAGGCTAATGTTGTTGCTGATTCTTTGAGCAGGCTGTCTATGGGTAGTACTGCCCATTTTGAGGAAGTTAAGAAAGAACTAGCAAAGGATGTGCACAAACTTGCACACCTGGGAGTTCGCCTAATGGATTCCACAAAAAGAGGAGTAGTGGTGATGAATGGGGATAAATCATCCTTAGTGTCAGAAGTGAAAGAAAAGCAAGACTAAGACCCTATTTTGCTTTAATTGAAGGCAAATGTTCATAAGCAAAACCTATTGGCTTTTGAATAAGGGGGAGATGGTGTATTGAGGTATCATGGTAGGTTGTGCGTACCAAGGGTGGATGAACTCCAAGAGAGGATCATGGAGGAAACTTATAGCTCCAGATATTCCATTTATCCGAGTTCCACAAAGATGTATTGCGATTTGAGAGAGGTTTATTGGTGGAGTAGTATGCAGAAGGGCATAGCAGAGTTTGTTGCTAAGTGTCTAAATTGCCAACAAGTTAAAGTAGAGCATCAAAGGCCCGATTGGTTGGATCAAAATATAGAACTTTCGGAATGGAAGTGGGAGATGATAAACATGGACCTCATCACAAGTTTCTCGAGGTCTCGCATACATCATGATTCTATTTGGGTGATTGTCGATAAAATGACAAAGGTTGCCCACTTTTTACCGGTAAGGATTACCCATTCCGCAGAAGATTATGCTAAGTTGCATATTCAAGAGGTGGTAAGACTTCATAGGGTTTCGATCTCCATTATTTCAGACAAAGGTGTGCAATTTACTGCCCAGTTTTGGAAGTCATTCCAAAAAGGCTTGGGTTCAAAGGTGAACTTGAGTACTGCCTTTTATCCTCATACAAATGGGAAAGCAAAGCGCACTATTCAGACCTTAATGGATATGTTGATGGCTTGTGTGATTGATTTCAAAGGTAATTGAGATGATCACCTACCTCTTATTGAATTTGATTACAACAATAGTTACCACTCTAGCATCCAAATGGCTCCTTATAAAGCTCTTTATATGAGAAGGTGCAGATCTCCTATTTGATTGTTTGAAGTTGGTGAAGCTTGGTTGATAGGACCAGATTTAGTTCAGCAAGCTATGGAGAAGGTGAAAGTAATTCAAGAGAGGTTGAAAACAGCGTAGAGTCATCAGAAATCCTACACTGATGTTAGGATAAGGGAGTTAGAGTTTGAACTAGATGATTGGGTATATTTAAAAATATCACCCATGAAGGGTGTTATTAGATTTGGTAAGAAGGGGAAGCTTAGTACTCGATGTATTGGCACTTACAAAATATCCAAGAGGATTGACAATGTAGTTTATGAGTTAGAGCTACCACAAGAGTTAGAAGCGGTTCATCTGACATTTCACATTTCCATGTTGAAGAAGTGCATGGGAGATCTGATCAATAACGTTTCAAAGATACTTCATCCAATTTTAAGCGTCAATAATCGTTAGTTAGTAATATAACCCAACTAAATGAGTTGGGGTCGAATCCCACAGGGAGTGGCACGTGTTTAAGAATCAATAGCAAAGTACGAATATGTTTAAGTCAATCATATGAATAGATATTTACGAATAAAAATATAATTCAAATTAGGGGTAGACACAAGTGTCAAACAAGGGGTTTTTTTATTTTAACTATCAGCTACAACAACAACAAATAACACGAATTAACAAGTAATGAGACGGGTTCTTGGGATGTGATTTGATTATAGGCTAAGGTAGACAATTAGGTAGTTGCAATTGTTAGTAAATAATTATAAATTAGTGAATAAGCTAGACTTTAGTGGGGATAAAGTTTCTCTCGAACAGTTTACCCTGAATCAAGTTGGTTTCTCTTGAACACCAACAAGCAAGCAATTAAGAACAACCTTTGCTTTAGTCCATTCACTCTCTCAAGTTGAATGTTTTGAAAAGGGTTTAGGATTCACTCTCTCAAGCTGAACCTATGACAACCTAATACCCACAGACCATCAATTCAGTAATCTTGGTTTTAAAACCTCTCTCTCGAGCAGGCCAAAAACACAAAGGTAGAGTTGGATTTGCAACTACAACCCTTTAAATTAAACCACAATTAATGATTGAAATCACTTCTAAACAACATTTAAACTATCAATTAGCAATACCCATAAGCTAAATCAACCCATAATCACATAATCAACACCCCAAGAATTGGGGTTTTAGCTAGACATCATAAAAAGATAGAAATCGTTACCAAATTGTGTTTCCATCAACTGGGTAAGATCAATTCCGTCTTTACAAAGATCCTAATCGAAGAATCTCAAGGACCCACTTCCAATTTCTCAAAAATGGAAAACTTTAGTTTTTCAAAGCTAAGTAAAAATATTGTCTCAATACTCTCAGTTCTATATTCAAAACTGATTAACAAAAGATAGATATTATGAAAACTAATACTGAACTTAATATTCAAAAATGTAGTTATAGTCGCCAAAACTATTTTGTGAAGGACCATTCGGCGCAGTAAGTCGGGATCGACGATCAGCTCGACGAACCGCCCATTGGTCAGTTCCATCGCCTTTTTGCTTTGGTGTTCAGCATCCTCAAGTTCTGTAATTTGGGCGATCAAATCACTGCATCGCAAAATCGTTTGGCGACACGCTGAATGCTCTTTTCTCTCGTGGACTTGATTTTCTCCTTCAGGGCTTGGCACACTGGAACTTTAGGCGAGATAATAGTCACTCAGCCACTCGCCCAATTGATTAGGTGATCAACAAGCCTTCTTTTCTTTGTTCTTTCAGCTGCCTTGTTCCTTTTTGCCCATTAGTGTCCATGCTTTGTTCCTCAATCCAAATACTTGAAGATCAAGGATTTTACATCAGTTATTAGCACAAAATAAGCATTTGAGGACACTAAATCTATCCAAATAAAGCCCTAAATGAGTCCAAATTGTGGACTCATCTACACCCCCAACTTAAACTTTTGCTTGTCCTCAAGTAAAACTCAAGTTCAGTAGTTCAAAAAGGATGTCTCAAATAGTGCTACACAAGACTCAATCACGAATGCACACAAAAAGACTCAACTTACTCATGCAAGGATCAATTGTGCACTCAAAGATTAATGTTGTGACTCACCATTACCAAAGATTCTCAAGCTCACAATACTTGCTTCAAACACCCTCACACAAAGAATGATTCCATATTCACACACAAAGGTTCAACAATTTATAGCTCCGAAAACACTATCAACACTCATACTCAAAAAGATAAACACAGTGCATGATTTCACCCATAGGTTTACCCTGATTTTCCAACCAACAATTATTTTAGCTCACTCAAGATCAAAAAGGTCTTTTGAAGGCTTGTAACGGGGTTGAGTGTAAAGGTATGGTCATTTCGGCTCAATGTATGTAATCCTTATGAAATGTGGTATGAATAATTCTTTCTTCCCTTTTCTTCATAATTTTTCACTCATGCTCAAAAGTTACCCCATTATTCACTTTCAATGGTCCGTTAGACACCTCATTTCTTTTTGTATTTTCATAACTTTATTCGACAACTTTTTCATTCTTTTTTTTTATTCTTCTCTTCTTTTTCTATTTTTTTTTTGTAGGGAGGTGTTTCATCTTTCTGAAAATCATGGATCAAGGGAGACTTCTTTACACTTCTTGATTTACCTTCTCTTTTCACCACACCCCCAACTTAGGTTTTTGGCCTAAGTTGGCTATTCAAACAAACCACAAATCATAAGGATTAAGGGTGAAGGGATAAAGAAAGGTCACAATTTGCATGAAGTTTCTTTCAAGAAAAGGCTAAGGCTCAAAAGGGTGTTCAAGCGACGTTCACACTCACAAGGTAGGCCACAAAAGAGGTATAATGTCAAATTGTTTCATTCTTCAATAGTTGCCTAAGATCATCTCAAGAGCTTGTATCACTTAGTCAACCGGACCAAAGGGGCAAATTCTAGGTGTCATCACACATGGCTCACGGTAAGCTCATCACACACAAGGCATTGACACCAATGTTAAACAAGACTCCACACTCTCGCTAGTGTGTAATGTTCATCACAAGAGACTCAATTTGATAATTGGCTAGTCATAACAGGATGCAAAAAGTTCACATATTGCCTATGCAACTTCATTTGGCCTCATCGTAGCTGCATATTGATTTTTGTTTGATTATAAGCATTATTCAATTCATCGATATTGATCAAAACCGATACTCAAATTTGCAAGAGAACAACCACATTCAAACACAAATAAGAGGTTGCACAAAATTTTTCGAAAAGGTCTAAAAATCATTTGCAATTATAATAAGGAGCCACAAGCTCAATCATCCACAACATACAGTGCAAAACACAATATATATCACAAAAACCAAATATACGAACAAAGCAATAATCACAAAGGTGGGCCTCACCCCACCAAAAACAAAAGCTATTTGTCCTCAAATGCAGGAAATAAAATATCCAAAAGTCAACAAAAAGATAAGACAGAGAGGGATGTAAAGAGGGATCCTTTCTACACAGTCGCTCCATTTATCGGGGCATCAGTGCCTGGTGTAGTGCTCTGAACTTGGGTCTCAGCACCTTGAGTCACATCAACAGTACCACCAGCTCCACTCGGGCCTGCCATGGACGTCTCTGTCAGTGATGTCTGGATCACTAAATGTACAATCGTCTCCTCTAGATCTGGCAGGTCTCCAAATATTCTCTCCTCTCTCACATCAATCTGCTCCTCGTTGGTCTCCGCCTCCGACTCATCAGCTGTTGTGCCATGCCTATGTACATCTCCGGTGGTAGCCAGAGGAATCACAGAAGTCTCTGGGGCATCAACATCATCAGCGACCACCAGTAGTGAAGTAAATTTAGTAGACTTTAGATAGTCTACATCCTTCCTCAGATCTGCCACTTCAGCTTTCAAAGTCGTAACCTCAGAGGTCTCCCCCTTTCTGCTCTCACAAGCCTCAATTCTCTCAGTGAGAGTGTCAATGGAAGTCCGAAGGGGGGTTAGTGCAACAAAAATAGCAGCCTCAATCATCCATGGCATAGAAGCCTCCAATCTAGTAGCCCTCACATCAGCCAAGTGGGCTAAGTGTCCCATCTTCATGAGCATGGCCTGAGTGATCTTGGTGGGCTGGGCTGAGGTAGAAGCACCCCGACCCTGTGAAGAAGAAGTAGGAGGATATGTACCTGAAAGGCCCGGAGGCCGGGGTAGGCAAAAATGCCTCTGCAAGAATCGAATCAATCCTACCGTCGGCCTCCTCTGGTGTGTATTCAACCTCTATACGCCTAATATCTATGGACGAGGAGGTAGTAACCTCAAAATCTCTAGTCACATCCTGGGGCACTCCAGCACGCCGGCATAGCTCTATGATCAAGACCGAGAATGGTAGGGAAGTCAGCCTCTTCTTGGCACTCATGGCCATCTCCTGCTCAATAAGGAGTCCCATGTTAATGCTTCCATGGGATATGATCGACCCAAGGCAGGCCGCGTTAGGGTGGAATAGGATAGACTCGTTGTGATCGCATAATGGTGTTGCTAATGAAGCCAAACCAGAACTGAGCAGCAATACTCAGATCCCTCTTCTCTATGGGGACCCCCTCCTCGATCTACCTCTGGTGGTGTCGGATATCAATGGAGCAAGCTAGCCCTTGAAGACATCCAAGGTCTGAGTAGTAGGCAAGCCCTCATATGCCACTGTAGCTCTTAGACCCCTGCCAAGTACAATATTAATGTACTCACTACTGCACCCGACTTCCTTTCCCTAGACCATGACAAAATTAACCTGTCTGAATTCGCCAGCCTTTTCTTCACCTTTTGCACTATCTCTCCGTATGCTTAGTAAAACTCCCGGACCCGTGTAGGAATTTAGGGGCCTCGGGGACTGGTGAACTGCTCAAAACGGTGGAAATGAAAGGTGTCCCTCACCCCGTATTATCTGCCCTCGAGGACCTCTGTGGATAACAACCTCTCCTCGAGAATAGTCCAGAACCCATCAACTTTTAGTCTATTAAGTAGCCTGGAAGGAGGGACCACATGTGGAACTGGAGCTACATGAGGTGTCGGGGCTGGCACTGTGGCTACTGTTGGGGTGTCTACTGGAGCCCTAGAGGACTCAGGGTGAGACCTAGCACGGATATCCGCCCTCCGAGATTATAATGGCTGGTCATCCTCAGGCTTAGATAATGCAGTCCGGGAGGCAGTAGACAATCTTTCCCTATCAGAGTTATGTTCCAAAACTTCAGATGCAAGCCTCTTGCCTTTGCCCTTGCCTCCTGTTGGAGACTCTGTTCTTCCCCTTTTAGGAGGATTTGTTCCCCCTTCAGTAATCACAATACCTCGTGTTCTTTTGCGGGGTGGCATGTCAAGGTTTATCCTAGAAAATATCTGCAAAAACATCAAAAAAAGTTAGGAATAATTTAGAAAAAATCACAGAAAAGTAGTTGTACTCGCTGAATCACTTTGGCGAGCCAGTTCGAGCTCGCTGAAAGGATTGGCTCAAAATTTTCTCAGAAAAATGGCATGTCGGCAATGGGAAGGGCCTTTTGGCGAATTGCCGACATCATTCGGCGAGCAAAGACTAGCCCGCCAAAAGTACAGTGATTTTAAGGATTAGGGGCGTAGACAAAAGGCTATCAAGGAAGACCTTCGGCGAGTCACCGAGTGCACTCGGTGAACTCAGGATTCTCGTGAAAGTTACAGAACTTTATTCAAAATTAAGCAAGAAATTAAAGGCGAACAGGGGAGCTTCGGCAAACCGCCGAGTGGTTCGGTGAGGTCGACCATGCTCGCCCAATGACCCAACGTGTCTACTTTCAAACCAACTTACCAAATTCAACCCCGCAACCCTTGAAAACAAAATGAAAGCATGCACTATTACAATTAAACTAAGACCCATTACACCCATGCCACCAGGATACTCAGACTTCTCTCGATTTGGCCAAATTTAGCCATTTGACGACTTTTGCCCTTAAGAATGACGCCAACCGCTCCATCATTGGGAAAATTACGTCATTTGGCACAAATACGGGTTACCTAGACTTCACATGACTAGCCCCAACAACATGCAAGCACAACCCCACAAGTTTAATGAATTTTAAGGCACAAAAATTTTGGGAATTAATCATTAAAGGTATTAAAGGCACGATATTCAAATTAACAAAGGCACACACATACACAATTATGATCAGAGAGGCCCAGCACACATCACTATGATAAAAATTAATTGCAAATGAGTCAAAATTGCTAAATAAAGATTCGGGGTTCGGAAAACCAACTTTAGAAGTCGAATAGATACTTTGAATCGCTAGGCGACAAAGAAATCCAACCCCAAACACAAATCCAATGACTAAAATGTGATCAAATTGCAAAAAATATGGAAAATATTATGCGGGTGTGAGTTTGGGAAGTTCAAAAGTGAGGGAAACTGAAAGAGTTTGAAAGTTTAAACTTTTGGCCTTTAAAAACATCCAGTTCTCTCCCATTCAGTGACATTAGTTTTGCTCACAAACTCACTCAGCGACACGCCGAGTGGGCACTTACCTCGCTGAGTTTTACAGAACCTCCAGTTATTGTGGTAGTCCAAACGGTGGACTAAGTCGTGATCACCGACCTAGTCGGAGATTCACCAATCTTCTCCTAGGCTCACCGAGTTTTATAGAATCTAATTTAAAAATGTCTTGAGTCCAACAACGGTCTAAGTCGGGATGGCCAACCTCTTCAGCGAGTCGCCGACTGGACTTTTAGCTTGCCAACCTACACTTTTCAAATACATTCTTCACTTCAACCTGCAAAATCAACACAAGATTATTTCTAAAACATAAATAAAGCGATAAACACTTTGGTTGCCTCCGAAGAAGCGCCTTAGCTAACGTCGTGACACGATGCAAGTCCCCACTTAAATTCCTTCAGTAGGGTTTGCTTATTTTCATAAGGTAACCCCTCTTCTGGCTCTAGGTAGAGACAAGGCATCACTTGGTCCATTTGGGACTCTAGTAGCTGAATGAACATGGAATGAAAGATTGTCATTTGATTTAGCATCAAGACATTCTCTGTTGTCTCCTCCAACACTCTGTCGTGCTCTTCGACTTTGTGTAGAATGAGTAAGAGGACCTCTTCAACTTTCCCACCCTCTTACTTCTTCATCTTTTGACGCTCGTGAGGGTGGATGTACATGTCCTTCTTTTTGGACACTACCTCCAATTCCATGACTTTCTTGGCTAAGACATCCAGCTGAGTCAACACTGTGGCCAATTCTTGGTCTTTTTCTTTCTCCTTGTTGGAATTGGCCATGTGATCAAAGAGTTGGGTTGCTTTAGCATAAGGTAACTGGATGAGACTACCTGGAGAGATTTAGTCAGCCACTATTATATATTTGGGGCCAAAACTCCGGTAGAAGCATTCCAAAAGCATCTTATCTAGAATTCCATGAGTTGGGCACTGCTGCAATAGGGCCTTGAATCTCAGCCACAACTCATAAATGGCCTCACCCTCCAATTGTTTGAAATTTAGGATGTTATCCCTAAGAATCATCAATCTCAAATAAGGGTGGTCCATTGGGTCACTTTTGGTACCAGATATGCTCAAATTTTGTGCTCAAAATAGCAACACACAAACGGAAACTAAAAATAAGTAGATTCAACTATAATTAACAAGAACAAAAATTCAACTTAACTAAAAATTCTCAACCAACGTCACTCCCCGGTAGCGGCGCCATTTTGATTAATAAAATTTCAAAGACACTTCTTCCAATTTTAACCGTCAACAATCGTTAGTTAGTAATATAACCCAACTAAATGAGTTGGGGTCGAATCCCACATGGAGTGGTACGTGTTTAAGATTCATTAGCAAAGTATTAATATGTTCAAGTCAATCATAGGAATATATATTTACGAATATAAACATAATTCAAATTAGGGGTTGACAAAAGTGTCTAATAAGGGGTTTCAGTTTTAACTATCAACCACAACAACAATAAATAACACGAATTAACAAGTAATGAGATGGATTCTAGGGATATGATTGGATTATAGGCTAAGGTAGACAAATAGGTAATTGCAATTGTTAATATATAGCTGTAAATCAGTGAATAAGCTTGACTTTAGTGGGGATAAACTTTCTCTCGAACAATTTACCCCGAATTAAGTTGGTTTCTCTCGAACACCAACAAGCAAGCAGTTAAGATCAACATATGCTTTAGTCCATTCACTCTCTTGAACTGAATGTGTGGAAAAAGGGTTTAGGATTCACTCTCCCGAGCTGAACCCATGACAACCAAACACCCAGAGACCATCAATTCAGTAATCTTGGATTTAAAACCTCTCTCTCGAGCAAGCTAAAAACACGAATGTAGAGTTACATTTGCAACTACAACCCTTTAAATTAAACCACAATAACTGATTGAACTCACTTCTATACAACATTTAAAATATCAATTAGCAATACCCATAGGCTAAATCAACCTATAATCACATAATCACACCCTAAGAATTGGGGTTTAAGCTAGACATACTAAAAAGATCAAAATCATTACCAAATTGTGTTTCCATCAACTGGGTAAGATTAATTTCGTCTTTACAAAGGTCCAAATTGAAAAATCTCAAAGACCCACTTTGAAATTTTCAAAAATGGAAAACTTCAGTTCTTCAAAGCTAAGGGAAAAGATTGTCTCAATATTCTCAGTTCTATATTCTAAATTGTTTAATAAAAGATAAATATTATAAAAACTGATATGAAAACCGATACTCAACTTAATATTCAAAAATGTATATATAGTCGCCAAAAATATGTTGTGAAGGACCATTCGGCGTAGTAAGTCGGGATTGCCAATCAGTTCAGTGATCCTTCCATTGGTGAGCTTCATCGCCTTTTAGCTTTGGCCTTTAGCATCCTGAAGTTCTGTAACTTTGGGCGACCAAATCACTGTATTGCGGAACCGTTTGGCGACACACCGACTGCTCCTTTCTCTCATTGACTTGATTTTCTCCTTCAGGGCTTGGCACACTGGAACTTTAGGCGAGGTAATAGCCACTCGATGACTCGCCCAATGATTTAGGCGATCAACATGCCTTATTTTTTTCATTCTTTCAGCTGCCTTGTTCGTTTTTTCCCATTAGTGTCCATGCTTTGTTCCTCAATCCAAATACCTGAAAATCAGGGATTTTACATCAGTTATTGGCACAAAATAAGCATTTGAGGACACTAAATCTATCCAAATAAAGTCCTAAATGAGTCTAAATCGTGGAGTCATCATGATCCGTCATTGATCATATCCACTGAAGATATTCGGATCAAGGATAGCTTATCTTATGTGGAGATTCTGGTTCAAACTCTAGATCGCCAAGTTCGTAAGTTGATGACTAAGGAGGTAGCATCAGTCAAAGTTCCTTGGAGGAACCAATTTGTTGAAGAAGCTACTTGGGAGGCTGAGGAAGATATGAAGAAGACATATCCACATCTCTTTCAAATCGGAAAAACTCCATACCAAGGTACTAATCCTCTTTTTAGTACTCTATAATTTATATACTTGATGTGTTAGATTTTCTTGTTGGCTGTTTGAGCTGAATGTTAGATGTTACACCCTTAGCCTAGTAAGATTAATCTCATTTGAGGATGTATGAAAGGGGGAGATATTGTAACATCTCACTAATTGAAAGAACTAGAAAGAGTTAGAGTTGTGAATAGTCATTTTAGGAAAGAATGAAAAAATTGAAAATTTGTTATGTTAAGTTTGGGTTTTTGGTCAACTTCAAACAACCATAACTCCTAGATCATAATGAGTTAGGTGTGTTTTCAGATATTGTAGGAAATATCTTGGAACAAGATTTCCAACGCCGTCGAGTTTGCACAATTCTGAGTTTGTATGAGTGAGATATGCATATTTGAAGTTGGGCTGTTCAAATAAGGAAAGTCTAATTCGGATTTTTGAAGGGTAGTTTAGTCTTTTCCTTACCCAATTAATTAAATCCGTTTTTAGTAATTTATTTGGTGTCTAAACTGAGTTCTTTTAGTTTCCACAATGAAGAAATATGCTACGACTTTGAGAGAAGAGAAAAGAGGAGAAAGGAGAAGAGAAGCTCAAGATTCGTCAAGTTCTTGTGATTTTGGTAGTGGAATTCGCCAAGGATTCAATCCTACAAGGTATGTGAGACTTTCATAGCATTGGGTTCATTCACCCACGCACCAATCATGTTTGTTTCAGCGAAATTCGTTTCTAGAAAGTTGAAAGTATGATGTTCTTGAAGTTTGCTTTGGTTCTTGAGATTCAGTGGGATTGTGGAGTTTTTGATCGAATCGTGTCGATTTAAGAGTTGTTTAGAGTTAGATTCTTGTGTATATATATTGGGCATTTGAATCTATAGAGCGATTGGGAAAAAGAATCAAATTTAGGCGAATTGGGGTGAGAAATCGAAGAAGAAAAAAGTCAAGCAAAGAAAGGGAACATCGATTACCAGAGAGGTTTTACGCTAAGTTTTGAGTAATTATCTCAAACCAAAGAAAGAAGCTAGTTTTAAAAACATATGAGCTAAGTTTATTTTTGGGAGTAGTATTGAGCACCGATATGGGGATGCGAGTACATAATAACTCAAGTCTCTATAAACCATGTAGCCATCATGGGTAGCAAAGGGTCATGCTTTTTAGATGATTCCTTAAGTGCTTTTTAGCATAGACTAGTGGATCCACTTAGTTAAGGCATCTTATATGACGGCAAAGTATAGGAATGTTCTGGAAGCGTGGGCAAGATGATGTATCACCACTTAGGCTCATAGTGGTGGTTGTCGGTTAGAGAAACTCCCACAAAAATTATATTACTTTATTATATGAGTAAGGTTGATTTTGTTATTGCATTTTATTTAACGAACTACGTTGTTTTCCACTGTTTTACAAGCTTTCCATATACTGCATGTCTTTTATTGCTTTATATTGAGTTAAGTTATTCATGAGTTGAGTAAAGCCAAGGTAAGTGTTTCGTTTAGATTCCTTTCAAGCTTATGTCATGTTTAGTTTTCCCCTCGCATACGCGTACATTCAATGTACTGATGCCATTTGGCCTGCATCATCTTATGATGCAGAGAAAGGTAACCAGGATCAGCATCCAGCGCCTCGTTGATCCAGTTGAGCACTCATAGTCTGTTGGTGAGCCTCCTAGCTTCCCTGAGGGCTACTTTTATCATTCGCTTTTAGTATTTAATTGTTAGGATGATCGAGGGTCTTGTGCTGACATCCCTCCTTGTTTTAGAGGCTTCTTAGACAATCAGTAGTCCAGTTGTCTTTACATTGTTATTCTTATGTTAAGACTTGAGTGGCCACTTTGGCCAAGTTGAATGTTTGACCTTTAAATGTTCGAAGTTATTTTATTAAATAGTTGTGTAGAAACGCATTTGATCATTGTAATAATACTTAGGGTCTTTTGTTGAGTAAGTAACCCAGGCTAATGGTTCTCGAGTATCAGTCTCTCCAGGGTGTAGCGTGACATGCTTCCCAAGAAGCGACTTATTTAACATCGTGGCATGACGAATATATGTTGTCAAGCTTCGTTGTTTGGGTTAACCATGGTATCACTCGGTAAACCTCCTTTTGGTCTTGGATTTAAATGAGTCAACATGTGACCCATCTGTATTTCCAGTTGCTTAATCGATACCAAATATAAGGTAACCCGTTTCGTTTAGAGAATAAACTTTGCCTTATATTTCTTTTAGAACCTTGTCCGATCCTTCCACTTTGTTGAGATTGTGTGCAAGCATATCTTTGGTGTGGAAATTTTGAGAATAAGCCATTGGCTTTTCTGGCTTTTGACGCTCATGGGGAGGTACATATCGTTCTTTGTCTCCATCCCTCTCTCTCCAATTCGTACCACAATCAAGCCATTCCCTTTGTCGGTCTCTGCAACCTTCATCGTGATCCCTGTTCCAACTTTGATTCCTGCCCGACCTTGGATAGCTCAGATGGAATCCTCTTGCCTGATTTGTCAAGAAATGCACTTCTTCATTGAACGTAGCTTCAAAGTGTGCTTCATCAGGGTTCACTCCACTAACTTCGACCGCATTCACAGCCTTAGAACCACTTCCCATGACATGTTTTGTCAATAGGTCCATTTGGGTCATCATCTTGGCCATGTTTTCATCCCTCTCTTGGTTCGTTTCCATTGTTCCTTTGTCATCCCAAACTTTAAGGGCGAAGTCTGATATTCCCTAGTGTACCAAGTGATGAATCCAAAAATTGAACCCATTTAGGGCCATATTTTAATAGAATTAGTGTCCTCAAATGCTTCTTTTATCCCAATATCTGATAAAAACGCTTAAGTTTCAGGCATTTGAAGTTTGAGTGGAAGCATGGACACTTAGGTGCAAAAAGGAACAAAAAGGCTGAAAAGAACGAAGAAGCTGAAGCCTGAGAATCGCCAAGCACATTTGGCGAATCGCCGAAGGGACGTACTTCGCCCTTTTTTCCTGTACGCGGAGCCCTGAAGGAAGGGGATCAAATTGGTGGTAAAATGGAGCAGTCGGCGCGTCGCTTAACGTATCTGTGAAACAGTACAATATCATCCAATGGTCCAGGACACAGAGATGTTGTAGGCAAGCACAGAAGGCGATGAACCAGATGATGGGCGAATCGGGGAGTTTGTCGACTATACCCACTTACCTCGCCGAACGATCTGCCCCAACACTATTTTCTGAAACTATAAATACTAGCTCTCTATTAGTTTTAAAGGAGATCTGAACATTATTGTAATCCTTCACTTTAGCTTTCATATTTTCTCTCAAGTTCGGATAGGGTTTTGTGGGAGACTTGAAGAAAGGAGTTCATCTTCCCTAAATTGGAAGTGGGTCTTCTCTACTCTTCTTCCTTTGCTTAAATCAAGGTTTAATTTCTTATACCCATTTGATTTCTCTATCATTTTAGGTATAATTTCTTATTTCTTGATGTGTGGCTAAAAACCCCATTCTTGGGGTGTGATTTAGCAAATATGTGTTGATATTATTGTTGGGTCTTTGCTTGCTGATAGGTTAGATGCATTTTAATAGTGATTTCACCTTGTGGTTGTGGTTTAATTTAATGGGTTTGTAGTTGCAAATACAAAACCACCCATGTCTTTTTGGCTTGCTCGAGAGAGAGGTCGCGAAACCAAGACCGCTAGACTGATGGCCTAAGGAGTGGGTTGACATAAGGTTCAGCCCGAGAGAGTGAGCCCTTGTCCCATATCCTAACACTCAGCTCGAGAGAGTGAGTAGGGTGGCATTGGCTGGCCTTCATGCGACAAATGAGTGTCCGAGAGGAACCCATTTGAAACGGGGTAAGTTTCCCAAGAGGGAACATATTTCCATCTAAAGCTTAGCCTAGTCACTATTATCTTGCAAATTTCCTATCGAAGCATGTACCCAATGACTTATATCAATATTTATTGCGGTCACACCATAAGAACTTCTCCCCATACTTGAATTTTCTCTTTATTTTTGTTGTTTTAGCTATACTTGTGACAAACCCCCATTGATATTTGACACTTTGGTGTCACCCACTTGAAATTACTTTGTTTCTATTCGATAATTTCTCAAACTACAACAAACTAGAACAAAATTTTAGCCTAACTACTATTTTCAGTACCACTCCCTTGGGACATGACCCCAACCCTTGGTTGGGTTACTATATTATCGACGATCGTAGACACTCATACCGTAGGATAGTGTCGTTGGTCACGATAAGCATCACCAAGCACGATTGATTTTTGTCATCTCATCAGGAGGAGTATATGCAATATCAAAGGGTTGTTGCTTGATTCCTCCTCGAACAAGCTAGTATGCTACACCCTTGTTGACTGAATCGAGACTTCGATAGATGTATTGTAACAACACATTGTTTGGTAGTCCATGAGTTGGACATTGGAGAAAAAATGTATGGAACCTCACCATGTTTCATGAATTGGTTCACCATCCACTCGCTTAAAGTTCTGAATATTATTCTTCAATTTCACCATCTTCGAGGGAGGGAAAAATTTACATAAAACGCATCAGTGAGCTCCTACCAGGAAATAATTAATTCACTTGGTAAATTGGCCAACTACTTCGTTGCATCCTCCATTATAGAAAGGGAAACAAACGAAGTCGGACTAACTCCAGAGTGATGTTCTTGAAAGTAAACGGCCCACACACATCCACAAATTTTCAGATGTGGTCCTGAGGGTCCTCATCAGTAGCAAGACCTCCAAAGAGACCCTTCATTTCCAACAGCTGCAACATAGTGATGGTCACATGAAAAACAACATTGCCCATAGTCGGAGGCAGTCAAATAGCACTGACACTTCCCAACTAATCTTCATTGACATCGTGCAAATTATAGATGTCATCATTGTTTCCAAGTTGGCTAGCATAGCCCCTGTTAACACTCATCTCTTCACCTGTTTAAGAGTAGCCAACAAAAAACAAAAATAAGTTGATTCAACTACAACAAAATCAGTTCACGACTAAACTTCAATAAAAGAATTCTAAACACTACTCCTCGGTAACAGTGCAATTTTTTATAATGCTCAACTACACTTCATCTAATTCTAAGTGTAGGCGGCCGCTAACAAGTATAAAACCAACTAAGAGTTGGGGTCGATCTCACTAGGAGTGATACGGTAAAGAATTTGATAACGATATAAAATGGTGCTCTAATCATTTGTAGAAGTAGACATTTTTGCAAAAAATAAAGTAAATAGCAAGGGTTTGACAACCAATGTCCAATGGGGGGATTTCGGTGAACAATTAACAACTAAAAATAACCAGGAGTAAACAAGTAGAGAGGGTTTCTTGGGAGTGTGATAAATTGAATGCCAATTTCGCTAAATAGATGATTATTATTTAGTAAAAGTCATTGTATTTCAGTGGGTAGGCTAGGCCTTAGGTGCAATAACTATTTATCAATAAGCTATAACAAATCAAGTGAGTTCTTTCGAACCTCGACAAACACAACACATAAAAATAACCCAATACCTCAACCAGTCTACTTTTTCAAGGTAGATTAGTAGGATTATATTTAGACCCACATTCTCAATCTATGTCCACAACAACAAAATCACTACAATCATCAATTAAATATTTTAACTCTACTACTTCTTTCTCAAGCAAGCTTAGAATGCTAAACTAGAATTGTATTTGCATCTACAATTCATCAATTAAAACACCAACTATTAATTGAACCCATTTCAAATCAATAATAAAATTAGTAAATATGAACACCCATAAGATAATTGAAATATTCAACTACATAATCACACCCCCCAAGAATGAGGGTTTTAGCAAAACATAATAAAGAACGAGAAATTATTACCAACTATGTTTTCCATTCGATTGGGCAACAGTCCTCAAGTCTCCAAATTCTTATATTGAGGTGAAAAATCAAAACCAACCCTAAATCTCTAATCAAAAGTGTAAAAACAATGTTTAGAATGTTTAGGATAAAAAACCCAGAACTAGACAATGTGGGAACTATTTTTCCTCTTTTCCAAATTTCATTTATGCGTTCCCAGAATTTCAGCATCGGAGTCACTCAGCGAAGTAAGTTGGGCTTTTCCGACCTGATCGGCGATGCGCTGAGTGCCCCTTCCATTACCTTCTTGTCTTGGCTTTTTACGCTTTCTTTGTTGTAACTTTAGGTGATCAAGGTTAGGCTCACCGATCCATTTGGTTCGTCGCCGAACCATCTGTTGTACTCGCCAAGTTGGTCTTGTCCATAGGCTGGCCGGCTAGAACTTTTGGCGAGCTGGAGGTCCACTCGTCGAGGCTTTGGCATGTACCGGCCTTGTTTTTTCCTGGTAATTCCCTTGTCTTTCTTTTTTGCCTAGATTACTGCAAATTAGCATTTTAACATCACTTTAGATCATAAATAGGCATTGAAGACACTAAAACTTTAAATATTAAGCACCAAAATGAGTCAAAATCCACGACTCATCAATGTCGTAGACCAACTCATTTGAAGTAGAATCATGCAACAACTGTTTGACATAACATCAGCCCTCCCTGATGAGATGAGAAAAATTAATCAGACATGGTACAAAAGAGAAAAATAGGTGTCTGCTTTGAATCTTGGGCTGGAAAACGAACAAATGGAAAATAACCAAGAGCGTGACAAATACATAGCCATGATGATGACCCAAATGGACCTATTGATGAAGCACGTCATGGGAAGTGGGTACAAGGCTGTGAATGCAGTCGGTATTAATAGTGGTGTAAACCCTAATGAAGTATACTCTGAGGCCATGTATAATGAAGTTGTGCATTTCTTGGCAAACCAAACGGGAGGTTCCCGTCTAAGTTATCCAAAGCTGGAGGGAAATTGAGGTTGGAATAGAGATCAAGATTATGGTTGGAGAGATTGAGATTATGGTTGAAGAGATGGAGATCGTGAATTGTGTGACTGTGGCACAAACTTGAGATATATAAATTGAGACAAAGATCTCTATGTACCTCCTTACGAACGTACAAAGCTGAAACAACCAAGGGTTGATCTTGAAAATTTCTGGATCGACTATATGCGTGTTTGTATTTTGAACAAGTGGAAGGATCAGACAAGGTGCTAAAGGAAATGAAAGATGGCATCTCTTTTGTTAACCAAACGATCACTTCACACTTGGTATCGATTAAGCAGTTGGAAACACATATGGGTTAGATCTCGGCTCATTTAAATCCAAGGTCGAAATGGGGGCTCCCAAGTGATACTTTGGTGAACTCAAAAATGAGGCATGATGCCATGGCCATGTCGTGCAACGACGTTAAATAAGGCGCTTCTTGAGATGCAACCCAAGTTTTATTTTGTGTTGTTTGAATAATGTTTTTGGATGTGCAAGTTGACAATTTGAAGCTTGGGAGAAATAGGAAAATGGGCGAGCTCAGAACCTACTCGATGCATCACCGAGTAGTTCGGCGAGCCCGACGTCGATCGCCCTTTGGACCAATTGAAGGGCTTACATTCTGTATACTTTGGCGAGCTAAGGTCTACTATGCGACTCACTGAGTGGATCAATACTGTTAGTAACCCTCACCAAACTAGGCGTGAACTGAAGGGTCAAAGGCTTTAAACCATTTTAAATTCAAAACCTCTCTATATTTTGAACTTTTCGACCCTCCTACTCTCACAATTACTTTAAGACTTTGTTTTTACTTAATTTTTTCGTGGGTGTCATTGTGCGATTGGAATTCATTGCATTGTCGCCTTTGCTTTTGCCTTAATCGTTTACTTATCTGCTTCTAAGGTTGGTGTCCTGAATTAGCTTTAATTTTATGATGTATTCTGAGCATGCTAGTGAGTAGTTATTGGAATTATTGTGTGTCTTAGTGTGCTTAATCCATTGTTGAATATTATTTGGTGATCGAGCATGTTAGATATTGTGTTCAGCCTAAATTAGTTTAAATTTCATTTTTAAATTTCTTAAATTGTGGGTTTGCATGTTGGGCTTTGTGTGGGTGAAGCCCGAGTAACCTAAATTCCACCAAACAACTCGAATTTGCCAAATGATTGATCGGGTAACGTTGTTCTTAAGGGCAAAGGCGGTGTTTGGTCTAATCTAGTTAAATTGGGGGAAGTCTGAGTATCCTAGAGTAGGTTATAGTAAGGGTTAGACTTGAATTGCATAGATTGGGCTTGAATTTGGTTATCGTACGATATGTGTTGATGATTGGGGGTTGAGGTAAAACTCTGGCACGATGGGCCATTTGGCGAGATTAGTCGTGCTTTATAGGCCTCACTTTTAAAAAATATATATATATATATATATCTAGGGTTTAGTATCTTTCCCAAAATTCCCTTATAGTTCTATCCTTCTCAAAATGTCCTTACAGATTTTTGATATTATCAAAAAATATAGAGGGGAAGAATGGAATATTCTCCTCTCCCATGGAATATGCTTTTGATTAAGATTGAGATCAAACTTTCCACGTGGTAATATGCCACTAGGTTTGATCTTTTTTCAGGATTTTCATTTTTTGAAAATAACCAAAAATAAAAATACTACTATAATTATATATCTATATAAAAGAGAACCTTAGGCCCGCCTTCGTGGCGCCACAACAAACCAGAATTCATTTTTAATTTATTTATTTAAACACTAGCCTTACCCTTTCATTAAAAGTTGTGACATTTATGAAAAACTATGACTTTTATGAAAAAGTGGGACTTTTATGAAGAATTGCAATTGTGACCTTTATGAAGAGTTGCGACTTTAATAAAAAGTTGTGACTTTCATGAAAAGTTGTGACATTTCCGAAGAGTTGCAACTTTTCCAAATAGTTGTAACTTTTTCGATAAGGCACAATAAATATTTGTTCACACTATCCTTTATTGTCTATAAATAGAGGGATTTTCTCTCATATTAAAACAACGAAAATTTTGAACCTCCTCTTCTATTTCTTCTTCACATTTAAATATTTGTGTACTTTGCATGTTGAGTGGCTCACTGACACCATTGCTTATGTTACAGATTCTGATATGTATTTTTATAGTCAGTAATTTATGCTTATATTATTAAGAATAGATGATAAGATGTAATAATTTTCATTTTCTTTTACATTTTAAATGTTTGTTACTACATAATCTTGTATGTAAGACAATATAGTGTTTTAGTTTTAATGATTGATAGGTTTTAAGTATTATTTTATAAATTCCATGAAATTAAATTCCTGTGCGAAGCGCGGGTAATTTTACTTGTATTAAATATAAGAAAATTTTAAGAACATAGTTTTTGTAATTTTTCTATCTTCTTGAAAATAAAAAGCAAAAGTATTATCTAAAAGTGACTATATTTGTGCTTTCAACATTCTCAAGTAAAATATACTTACAAAATAAAATAAAAATTGAAATAAAATTAAATTTAAAATTAAAATATGGGTTTAAACTCGAGAAAGGTCAAAAATATTGTGTCTACTGCTTGTCCCTCTTTGACTAGAAATATGAGGAGTTTTCAAACAAAGAAGTAGGCATCGATAGATGTTTTGACCCGACCATTATGTGAAAGGGGAAAGAAAATATGTGACTGAGTCCTAATTTTGATAATTAACATTTCCCGGGTGATAAGAAAATGATGTCATGTGTAGTTCAAAACAATAGAATGACGAGATGAGTTTTGGCTTGAATGAGGTCATGTCGAGGATTCGGTTGTAGCTCCAATTGTTACATTAAGATAAAAGACCAAAAAAATAACAATAAAAGAACAAGATCCTATCTATGTAAATTCTCTTGAATCTTCATGTCTTCTCGAGTGGTGAGATAGGCATTTCTATCTAAGTTGAACTTGGAAGTGAACCCTATTCTCAAGCGGGCTCCTGATTCTTAAAATTTAAATTGACTTTGTTCTTTAAACGAGCTCTGAAGATTGAAATGTTGACTGTCCTTATTTTCTAGAATGGTTCATGAGATTAAAGTTTTACACTAGTTTAAATAAGAAAAACTTGTGAATATGAATAAAATATGGTGCTTAGATTGTGTATCATGACTTTAATCAACACTCGAGCTTAGTTGCAATGCTTCTACAAGGCTTTAGATTATTCAAAGTAAACTCCATTCTTCACGAAGCTATGTTACAATAATCCTATTATTCAGAAGAAATTCTGCTAAATTAAATTTCATTTTCTAGGAGGGTCTGACAAGTTTCATTTTCTAGGTTGGTCCTGCAAATCTTTTTTTTTTTAAAAAGAACCCTACTAAATTAAGTTCCATTTTGTAGGAGAGTCTTACTAATCCATTTTTCAAATGAGGGTCCTATTCATCCCATTTTAAAGGAGGGTCCTACTAAATTTCATTTTCTAGGTAGGTTTTGCTAATCCCATTTTCTAAGAGGGTCGTGCTAGTCAATTTTTTAAGAAGGGTCCTGTTAAATCCCATTTTCAAGAGGGCTCTTGGTAATCCAATTTTCTAGGAGGGTCCCGCTAATTTCATTTTTCACAAGGGTCTTTCTAAATCTCTTTTTCTAGGAGGGTCATGTTAAACACATTTTCCTAGAGGATCTGCAAAATTCCATTTTTAGGGGGTGTGTGTGTGCGGGGGGGGGGGGGTGTTTATGCTAATCCTATTTTCTAGGAGGGTCCTACTAAATTAAATATTATTTTCCTGGCGGATCCTGTTAATCCCATTTTCCAAGAGAGTCTTGCTACACTAAATACAATTTTCAAAGAGGGTCATGCAAATCCAATTTTTCAAGAAGGTACTGCTAAACTAAATCTTGTTTTCCAACAGGTCCTGCTACATCCAATTTTCCAAGAGACCCCTGCTACATCCCATTTCCAAGAGGGTTCTAATAAGCTAAATCCCATATTTCAGGAGGGTCTGCTAAATCTCATTTTCCAAAAGAGTTCTAATAATCCTAAACTAAATCTCTTTTTCTAGGATGGTTCTACTATTTTAATATTCAAGGAGAGTCTTGTAAAAAAAAATTCCATTTTTCAGGAGGTCTCTCTAAATCTCATTTTCTACGAGGGTCTTGCTAAACTAAATCTCATTTTCCACGAGGGTCTGCTAAATTAAATATCATTTTCCAGGGTGTCCTACTTATCCTATTTTCTAGAATGGTCCTACTAAGTTAAATTACATTTTTCAAAATGGTTATGCTAAATTACATCCTATTTTCCAAGCAGGTCCTGCTAATTCTCTTTTTTCAAGAGGGTTCAGCTAAATTAAATCTCATTTTCTAAGAGGGTCTGCTAATTTAAGTCTCATTTTCCAATATCTCTAGTACCTTTTTTTACTACTCGGTACTGCTAAATAAAGTCCAATTTTTCCAAGAATTCTTGGTAGATTAAATATCATGTTTCAAAAGGAACCTGTTCAATTTATTTTTTCAGGAGGGTCCTGCTAAACCCATTTTTCAAGAGGGTCTTGCTTCAAAAAACTTTGAGAGGAAGAATGGAATACCCTCCTCACCCATGGAATATGCTTCAGATTAAGATTGAGATGAAATTTTCTATGTCGCAACATGCCACTGAGTTCAATTTTCTTTTTGGATTCTCATTTTTTGAAAATAACAACCAATAAAAATACTACTAAGATATTAAATATAAGAAAAATTAAAGATCATATTTTTTCTAATTTTTTTATTCCCTTAAAAATAAAAAATAATAATTATCTAACAGCGACTATTTTTTGTGGTTTTCAATTTTCTCTAGTAAAATCAACTTAAATAAAAATAAAATTTGAAATAAATTAGCAAAGTGGGACTAGTTGGGCCTTACTTTAAAATGTGCTATAATTTAGTGGGACCCTCCTAATTAATAGGATTTAGTTTAACATAACTTCATGAAAATGGAGTTTACTTTTAATATCAAAAGGCACGTGGATACTTTGCTACAAAGATCGAGTGTTGTTCAAAGTCTCAATACATAATTTAAGCACCATCTTTTAGTCATATTAATAATATTTTTCTTACTTAAACTGGGGAAGAATTGTTATATTTTTGTAGTTTGCTTTGATCTCAGAACCCCTCTAGGAAATAATAAGGGAAATAAACATTTTGTTTTATTGAAAACGATATATACAAGGAAAATGACTGAGTTTTCAAAAAAAATCTATTAAACTTACGGTTTAAGAGAAATCAAATTTCCAAAAGAAACAGAGTCGCCACTTAATTTTTAGTAGAAATCAAGAAAAAATATAATGTTTTTCAAAAGACTCAAACAGATAAAATCAATTGAAAAAGGGTTCGAGTTCAAAAGTACATTCCGAGAAGGTGTTAGGCCCTCGAAATGTCCGCTAACTTGCGGTTGACCGGCGATTTGACTAAAATGACTTTGACTAATTTTGAGAAAATATTAACTAAGAAAACTCATTTCATTTTTTTTAAATTTGGAAATAAAATAAACTAAAAGATTTTAAGAATATAACTCATATGACTTTCTTTTGGGGAATTTAATTAAATAAAACCAATTCAAATAAAAGGTTAGTCAAATATAAATAATCAAATAAATATCGTTATGCCCCATTTTAACTCGAGGTTCAAATGGTGTACAACATATTGGTGAATCTTAAAACCATTTTAAAGAGTCGCCACCTAAATATGTTAAAGGTGAATTATGACACCTATTTTGCTGAAATTATACTAAATTAACTCTATATTAAAATTTACTTAACCTTGCGAGATTCTAGGTAAGGGTTCTAATTTATATTAAAGTGAAGGGGTAAGACATCCTTTAAAATCTGTTAAAGGCAGTTAACCGGCCAAACTTATGTTAATTAATTAGGCTAAGAAAAGTGATTGATTTTCTTACTTTATTACTTATTCATTTTTATTTTTTTAAAAATAGTTAATACTTAGTATATAAGAAAAAGGATGACACGGCTATATGGAAAGTGTGTAATCAAATTTAGAGCAAGACACGGGCAGAACTAGTTAT